>CANSZD010004080.1:87500-155242 GCA_947648045.1 Beta corolliflora | reverse complement strand
AACTTACAACTTTAACAATAATTAAAGTTCAAAATTGAACTTAAAGCTAGAGTATTTAAGTAAGGCATGAATGTTAACGATTCTGATCAATACACCAGCGAAATGCACCCCGAAAACATCGTAAAACATCGTATAACTTGAGCTTATCGGAAATGCCCCCACACTTGAACTTTACTCGCCTCGAGTAAACTCCAAAAGTGAGAATCACCAAACAAATCTTCACCCTAGTTATCGACATTAACCTACACTCTCCACGGACTTCATCATCATCATCACATCTGCAAAATCGCCCCCGAAAACCTAAGCGTAAGGGACAATGACTCCCCAGCACCCGATCTGAGCTCTCACCCCGAGCCTCGAAAAATGATCTAAAACTACTTCAACTAATCTAAACAAGCAAGCCATGGAACAAAGACAAAAGAAATAAATTCCATGCTTACACCCAACAAGATCAATCGGCCCGTGCGAAGTTGAATCCCTGTTGCTGAGGACTCGAACTTGACAATGACCTCGATTTACCAAAATCCATCGAAAGAATGTAAGCCAACTTAAATAGATCTTCACAAAACAAAGGATGAATTCACCAACCTTACCCGAACGCCTTCCGCCTTATGACACCATCTCCGGCCAAAATGAGTTTTCCCAGATACATAATTCTCTTAATCTCTCATTTTGCTAGGAGCCCTTTCGGGTTTTCATCCTAGCTTCTCACATTTTTTTCATCTCACCATCTTACCCGCTGTACTAGCTCTTTTTTGCATAGGTCGCCGTTTGGACCTTCGACCTATCAGGAGCCCCCCATTTTGCCAGTCGCCGCCCTTGCGGGTTTGAAACTTCCGGCGGGTTTCGTTTCATTTTTTTTATTTGAAAGTAATACATCTGACTTAGATACATGAGAATATGAGAATACCCTCCCCACCACTTAAACTACACATTGTCCTCAATGTGACGACAATTAGAAGAAAAAGTAAGGCGAAATGGGGGAATCGCGGGTAAGTCGAATCGAAAGCTCAAGACTGTAATGAGCAATCAAAATCAGACTCAAATTTCTTAACAACACCATCTCGAATCTCATAAATCAACTCTGACCCCTCTCCCTAGAATCACTCAAACAAAAGGCAAATTCAAAATTTGTTAAATTTTTGAGATTTGCACCTGAACCGAAGAGATCGAAAGGATCTGACAATCTCACTAGTTTCGATTTCGCGGACTCATAGCGGTTGAACTCTTACCAACGGGTTTTCTTTTGTGGATTTTGGCTCAAAGTGGATTAAGATTTGTTATGGTTTCTTTTTAGTGGGTGGGCTGTGGGTGAAGGAAAATTTGTTGTGGTGGTGGAAATTTGATGAAAAATAAGGAAAAGAAAGAAAATAAGAGGGCTCTCGGGTTGCCTCCGTATTTGTTGTTTAAAGTCGTTAGCTCGACTTAGTACCTTCAGCTCAATCATTGGGCTTGTGCTCCATGTGTGCCAATGGTGGTTCCATGTCAATCTCCACTTCAAATGCACACCAAAGGCGGTTGAGAAGAACTCTTACTTGATGCATCGTTAGTCTTATGACTGTCGACCATAAGCAAAGAGCACAAGATACCATCCAAAAAATCATGCTAATCTGAAACAAGTTACATGGTTTCCCCGGCAACGGCGCCAAAATTTGGTATGCGTTTGCGTGTACTCCTAACCAAATATAATTAACCTACTCTCATGCACACTAACGAAGTATAATGGAAGTAGGGATCGTATCCTGAGGAGCGAAGGAACTTGTTCGGAGGTAATTGAATTAAGGACCTTAGTATTTCTTAAGGCCAAAGTAGCAATTGGGGGATTTGGAACAATGCGAGCAAGTTAAACTAAGCCACCAAATATTAAAAATACGAAGAGATTAAATATAAAAAGGCCTTGGACTCGATTAGCATCCACCCTAACCTAGTTTGTGAGTGGCATGAAATCTTAACCCCGACACTTCCTATGGTCACCTATCGAGAAGTGTAGACCTCATCCTCCTAGATCGTGGCTAGGCACACGATCCGCGTGGTTCAATCCGCCCTTACTATGTTCAAGTAACTCAAATGAATCGCACTTAAGTCCAAACCAAAGTAGCATTAAGGTCGAGGACACGATAGGATTACTAATGTTATCGAAAGCAATACCATTGAAATAATGAGCAATGCTTCTCTAAGTGCAAAAGATTAATGTTCAGCATTTAATCAAACACCTAGTATGATACATGGAGCTAGGAACAGCAACAATCCGATTATGCACCTAGAATTAGCATTAGATGAATCACAACAAATAATAGTAACGTTCTAGCAAAGATTATGCAAACATCATGAAATAAAATACAAGAAGCATCACAATGGACCATAAAGAAAGTAGAGGATAAGAGACTTCACCAGATGGTGGGGGGCTTCAACAACCAAATCCAAGATAGATGTTTAAGCTAGCGAAGCGTAAGTGATTCATTACAAATCTACAAAAACAGAGGAAGAAACCACACAGACAAGAAATCTCCTTTTTTCTCTCTCTCAAGTCTCTCCAACAAAAAACTAAAAACTAAAAAACTCTAACACCTCCCTCCAAGGGAGGAAAGAAAAAGCAAAAGAGGCGTAGGCACGGGGTCGCGACTCGCGACAAACCTCGCGACCATGACAGCTGGGCAGAGGTCGCGACTCGCGACGATCGATCACTCAAGGACACAAGGTAACGCCTCAAAACCACCAAAATAAAGCTCAAAGTAAAAAGAGGAGCACTTGACTTTTGAGTAAGCCCATGAAGGCGCAAAACCAGAATGAAGACGATCCTCGGAACACGAGCAAAACCAAAAAGCTTGAACCACGGACCTCGGAACTCGGACTCGGAACTCGAACAAAGCTCGAAGCCTCGGAAGATGCGACATAAAGGAACGAGGACAAGGACCCGGGGCACAAAAAGTAATGGGAGGACGAAGATCGGCCCTCAGCTACGCCACCATGGAAACTTGCTCCAGTAGACTCCTCAAAACATAACATCCTCCGACAACACCTCCCGGGCGAGCGCGGATGTGTCGTTGTTAGGCACCGCACCGCCGAAAGATAAAATTTCTCCTACTCTCTTCTACACTAAGGTAGTATAGTGGAAGTAGGTGGGTATCCACAGGAAAACAAAAAGACGCAGTCTAATACTTAACAGGATTCAAACCCTAGATTAAGCTAGAGTAGATAAACCTAATAAAAGGGTTCGGGTAGATTATAACTAAACTACAACAAACTAGCATATAAACAAGATGAGAAATCAATATGGGAAGATCTTGAATCCGATAACATCCACTTCAATTCATTATCGATCCTTGAACATCCACTCTAATTATTTCCATAATTATCTAATGTTAGAATGAATCTCGTGTTCTCCTTATTTAATGGGTTGAATAAAGACGATCAACATGGACTATAAAACCCTAACTAAAGGATAACCTAACTGATTCAAGGCTTCTAAGTTCAATCCAAAAGAAGCAATAAAACACAGAGAACCACTAGCACCCGCTAACGTCATACACGCGATAAACATTCCACGATGATTCAATTTCCAAAGAAATAACCAAGATGATCGGCATCTAAATTACCTCCCTAGTTTATACCAATTGATAAAAGAATAAAAGCAATCCGATTCTATTCTTAAATCTAGCATTAGATTAATCACACAATCAAACTAGTAACGTTCTAGCATAATTATGCAATAATCATAAATCACAAGCATAAAATTGAACCATAATCAAGGAAAAGAGAAAAGAGGAAAGATCTCACAATAACGGTTGAAGCTTCATTTGTGAGTGATCAAAGCAGTTCCAGCTACAATCCGATAGCAAAAAAACCAAATCAACATTGAAATCCCTAAAATCTAAACTAAGAAATGAAAAACAAAGAAATGGAAATGAAGAATAAGAGAGGAGCGAAGAAGGAAAGATGAAAAGAGAATCGTGAAGGGAGGATGAGGAGAGGAGTATCCTCTCTCTCCCCTCCCAAGCTTGCCACTCCAAGGTCTACATTTCGGCTCTCCATCGTGACTTCTCTTTGTCCCCCCCCAAAAGTTAGGTTTTAGGAGGCTTTTAATCCGCATACAAAATCGTGGCCCAATGGAGCTTAGCGTCGCGAGTCGCCACATGGCCCCGATCGCGAGTCGCGACGAGGACTCGTCTCCCCAGCGCACAAAATGGTGGCACGCGTGGTCGCGAGCCGCAGGACGGCATCGCGAGTCGCGAGGGAAGCGGAGGTGCGCGGGTGCGGCATGTCACTCGCGAGTCGCGAAATGTCTTCTGGCATTGAGGCGAGGCGTGCGATCTTGGGCGGGCTCTACGTCTTGTGCGATGGGCGGCGTCTTTGCTGCGTCTCGATGGGCACGGCGTCGGAAACTAGCGTGGGCGTCTTCTTTGGGCCTGTTGGGCTGGCGTAGTTGCGCCCCGAGGGAAGCATGCGGTAGTTGGTGGAGCTTGGTTATGCGATGATGCTAGGTAGCACATTGGCGTCGACTCATGTAACATGCTTAGTGCCACGAAGCCATGGTGTTGAACTTTCTTGAACACTCGAAGGATAACCTCGATTAAACATCGTTTAATTCGTTTCTCCTTAAAAAGCTCGGAATCTAGAACATTAACACTGAGTAACTCACAAAACCTCGAACATCACGCTAAGGTTGATTTATATGCGAGACGTTAACAATTACGAACAAATCCCATAACGAGAAGTGCACCTCGAAATATCACTGAAAACATCGTATAGCAGTAGTATCAAATGCCCCCGCACTTGAACTTTACTCGACCTCGAGTAAACCGGAATGAGAATCGCCCCGATAAATCATCACCCCGAGTTATCGGCACGCGCCTCTGCTCTCCACCTGACTACATCATCATCATCACATCTTAACAACATTCGCTTTCAGAAACCTAAACGTAAGGGACGATGATTCCCCCACACTTAGATTCGAGCTCACACAGAAAAAACGGTAAAGACGCGACAAATAATCACGAAAGGACAACAAAATGTGAGCTCGAATCTGAAGGATCTCGAAGAATTGAACTCACTCAAACGCCACAATCAAAATGACAACCGCCTAAAACCTCAAAAGATAAACTACTACTACTATTAAAACCCACCTATATAAACAAGCCATGGAACAAAGACAGAGGGATAAATTCCATGCCTCCCAAAAAGCAGATCGACGAAAAGAAAGTGAAAGCGAAACAAATCTCGATGAAATGAGTCTTCAAAATACACAATTCTCTCTTAATCTCATTTTGCCTAGGAGCCCTTTCGGGTTTTCATCTAGCTACTCACATTTCTTTTTTCATCTCACCATCTTACAGTCAAATATAAGCCACTTTTTTTGCATAGGTTGCCCTTTCGGGTTTTCAACCTATCAGGGCCCCAATTTTTGCACAAGTCGCCCACCCTTGTAGGTTTTCAACTCAGTGGGTTTCATTTTCATCACTTTTTTTTTTTTTATTCTTTTTCATTTTTTTTTTTCATTTTCATTTTTTTTGTCAAATTGAAAAGTAATATATACTGAAACATAGATACATGAAAATGAAGGATACCCTGTGTGTAGACGATTAAAAGGAAAAGTATCTTGAAAATAGGGGAAATTTGAAAATCGGGTAAATCGAAGATCGAATGCTCAAAACTAGTGAAAAGCAATCAGTCGAGCTCGGGCTTCTTACGACACCGACTCAAATCTCTAGCTCGACTCCACGACCCGGCTCACTCGAGTCCTTCAGAACAAATGACGAGTTCAAAAGTTTTGAAGATTTTTGAGATTTGCTCCTAACTAGCTTAAGAGATCGAAAGATACATTGCTCAATCTCGATCCTCTTTAGTGTTACCCGACTCCTGGCTATTGAAGTCCTCCCAAACGGGTTTTTTCTTTTTGTGGATTTTGGTTACGAGTGAATTGAGATTGGTTGTGGATCTTTTAGTGGGCGGGCGGTGGGTGAAAGAATTTGTTGTGGTGGTGGAGATTTGATGAGAAAAAAGGAAAAGAAAAGAAAAGAAGGGGTCTCGGGTTGCCCTCTCGAGAAGACGACTTGTTGTTTAAAGTCGTTCAGCCCGACCAAGTGCCTTAAGCTCAATCAGGTGGGATTGTGCTCCATGTGTGACAATGGTGGTTCCATCGTGATCGTCCACTTCAAGTACAGCAAAAAATTGATTGAAGAAACTCTTGCAATGCATCGTGAATACCTAGCTTACTACAACATGGTTGAGCATATAACATCGAGGTAAATCAAAAACCCAGCATTAAGTCGGCAAACAAACATGAAGCTAGTAGTACTCCTGGCCCCAATCGAAGTCATGACCATTAATATCAATATTTAAAAGCTAGACCATAACCAAGCAATAAGCCGTCAAAAGCGACCAGCCATTCCGAAGAGAGTGGCCAACCAAAAACAAGGAACACAAGCAATCCCATCCAAAAAATCACGCTAAATACAAGCAAGTAACACCGTTTCCCAGGCCAGCAGCGCCAAAATTTGGGCGGCGCGGATGTGTCGTTGTTGTGCACCGCACCCGAACCGAAGTTAAAATTTCTCCTACTATATACACCAAGGTAGTATAGTGGAAGTAGGGTCGAATATCCACGGGGAAGGAGGGGCCGAGTGCAATACTTAGCGTGATTGAAGCCTTAGATTAAGCTAAGGGCAGAAACCTAATAGCAAGGGGGGTTTCGGGTAGATTATAACTAAACTACAACTAACTAGCATATAAACAAGATGAGAAATTAATATGGGAAGATCTTGAATTCGATTAACATCCACTTCAATTCATTATCGATCCTTGAAAATCGACTCTAATTATTTCCCATAATTATCTATTGGGCAAAGGTAATCTCGTGTTCTCCTTATTCTTAAAGTTGAATAGCACGATCGGCGTGACTATAAAACCACAACTAAAGGATAACCTAGTCGTCTGCGTCTAAGTTCAATCCAATAAGCACGGCCGGTAAACCCGGAGAACGATAGACTGCTTTAACGTCGTACACGCGATAAACATTGAAGCAAGTTGATTCAGGCCCCCTAAGAAATAACCAAGATGATCGGCATCTAAGTACTCCTAGTTTGCTACCAATTGATAAAAAAAGGAATAAAACAATCCGATTCCATTCTTAAATCTAGCATTAGATTAATCACACGTCAGACTAATAGCGTTCTTTAGCATAATTATGCAATAATCATAAATCACGAGCTTATAGAAATTGAACCATAATCGAGGAAAAAGGAAAGAGGGAAAGATCTCACAATAACGGTTGAAGCTTCGTGTTAATTGATCCAAAGAACGATTCGAGCGACTACAATAGATAGCAAAGACCGAATCCAACATTGGCTGAAATCCCTAAAATCTAAGAGTAAGAAATGAAAAACAAGAAATGGAAATGAAGAACAAGAGGAACGAAGAAGGAAAGATGAAAAGGGAATCATGAAGAAGGAAGGATGAGGAGAGGAGTATCCTCTCTCTTCCTCAGCTTGCCACTCGAGGTTTACATTTCGGCTGCCACTCTCGTACTTCTCTTTGTCTCCCCCAAAAGTTAGGTTTTAGGAGGCTTTTAATCCGAACAAAATCGTGGCCCCCAAGGGAAGGCTTAAGCGTCGCCGAGTCGCGCAAGACGCGATCCGCGAGTCGCGACGAGGACTCTGTCTCCCAGCGCACAAAAATGGGCGCACGCGAGGTCGCGAGCGCGCGGGGCAGTCGCGAGTCGCGGGAGACGGGGGTCGCGGGTGCGGCAGGTCCCTCGCGAGTCGCGAGCCTGCTTCTTCTTGGGCGGCGTGCGATGCTTGGCGGAGCTCGCGTCTTTGTGCGATGGGCGGCGTCTTTGCTTGCGTGCGATGGGCGCGTCAAAGCTTGCGTGGGCGATCTTAACACAGGCCTCGCTGAGGCGAGGCATGGTTAGCGGAGGCAAGCATGCGGTAGTTGGTGGAGCTTGGTTATGCGATGATGCTAGCGATAGTACATTGTCGTCAACTCATAACTTTGCTTCCCGTGCCACCAAGCCATGGTGTTGAACTTTCTTGAACACTCAAGGATAACTTCATTAAACATCGTTTAATTCCGTTTCTCCTTAAAAGCTCGAATCTAGAACATTAACACTCATTAACTCACAAAACTCCCCGAACTTACGCTAAGGTTGATTTATATGCGAACGTTAACAATTACGAACAAATCCCTTAGCAAGTGCACCTCAAATATCACGAAAACATCGTATAACTTGAGCGTATCACCTCACACAACATCAAAACTCTCCTAAATCCAGATACTAAGCTCGGCCCGACACCAACGACCCGAAATCCGCCTAAGATTGGCGGATAACTTAGACACATCAAACTCCCCGCACTTAAACCTTACTCGACCTCGAGTAAAAGAAAAAGAGAAATCGACACACATCCAAGCACCAAAATACGCCATACCACGCCTTGACCTCACGGATCGCCATCCTGAAGACACAAAAGCCAATCGACAAAATCTACCCCAAAAGAATTCTTCTATACAAATGAACCTCGAATCCAAAGGTTTCGGGATACGAATATCAACAATGACCTCCAGAAGCTCATTACCCAAAATGCATGGAAACTAAGGCACGAGGGTAAGTATTCCCCCACGCTAGCCGTGCTCCGCCAAATCATACCACAAGCAACAAAAAAAGAAACGAGCCAAAGAGATGTACACCCCGCCCTCAAAAGACACAAAACAAGGACCTAATCTGGCACGAAAACATCGACTCCAATACGCGACTTATGGCCGGACACAACAAATGAAGATCAAAGCTACTCCATATAAAGTGGAAAGAGATGGAGATGATAAATCGAGATCTTATTTTAAAAGATATCAAAACGTTTATCAACAAAAGCAACTTTTCAAATACAATTTTACATACAATTTCCAAACAAATTGATGTAATATCAACTCAAATTGATTAATTTCTTGTCTTCAAAAGATAATCAAACATCATAATCTCAGTCTTCCAAAGAAGTAGATGATTTGTTAAAGAAGATAAATGGAATTTCTCTCCGCAGCAAAGTTTAAATTTTCCAAATGATATTACAAAACCTCTTATTAATGTTCATTTGTCTTTCCAATTTCAAAAGGTATTGGTAATAGTAATATTTTAAAAGAATTTCCGAAAGGTTGGATAAAAACATCACGTGTATAGAAAAGGATAAAGAGGCAAATGCAATTGCCAAACCTTCTCTTCAGGTGATGAATCTCCAACTCAAGTTAATGGAATTCGTTTCAAAAACTGGAACAATAATCCATGAGAAATTATTATTCCGAGGCCTACTCCTCCCGATCTTCAATTTGAAGAAGAGAAACCTATGGTCCTCAAAGAGGCTTATCTAGTGACCAACTATATTATTGGAATATAGATGGTAGATCGAATCGAAATTTCCAAAGTTTTTACAAGAAATGTGTATCGGCTAGTGCATACGCTTCAAATGATTTTACAAATGATCACATTGCTTCTAATATTGTGAGTAGTTTTAGGCCAATTAAAACGTTGGTGGGATAATACTTTCACACTAGAGGAAAGAACACATTTGTTCTCACACAAACCGATGGGACAAAAGACTGATTTCCTCTTATGCTCCAGCAATATCTCTCCATTTTATCGGGTGCGTGGAACAAATGAAAGTTCGAAATCCACATCTTTAGTTTAAAAACCCTTCGTTGTCCAACTTTGAATGATTATCGCTGGTATAGGGATACATTCTTGTCCAATGTTTTTACTAGAAATGATAGTCAACAACCATTTTGGAAAGAAAAGTTTGTTTCTGGACTTTCAAATTTATTTAGTCAAAGAATTTTCCAAAAACTCAAAGATGCTACAAACAAAGAAACAATTCCGTATGATCAATTGACATATGGACAATTGTTTGCCTTCATAAAAAAAGAAGAGCTATCTCTCTCCAATGAACTAAAGATCCAGTCTAAGTATGGAAATGAAAAAGCCCAGCTAAGAAGAGAACTTGGATCTTTCTGTGAAGCATTTGGCTTTGAGAAAATCCAAGCCCCTTCCACTATTCGAAAACAGAAATATAAACAAGTTCAAAAATTTCTTCAAAATAAATTACCTTCTTCTGAAATTTTTTATCAAAAGAACAAGAACACAAAAGAACTTTCAGAAAAGGATTTCCAAAAGATTATTTGTTATAAATGTGGCAAGCCTGGTCACAAAGCAAATAATTGTAGTTTTAAAAATAAGATTAATGAGATCTTCCAAGATGATCCAGATTTAAGGGACAAACTCGTAAATATTTTCCAATTGATTCAGAGTGAGCCAGAAGGATCTGAGCATTCTGATTCCGATAATATTATTTATCAACTAGATTATGATCAGGATTATGATGAATTTAATTCTGATCACTCTTTCCAATTGTGTTCAAAAGAACTTTGTGTTATTTCCAGAAAAGAGAAAGAAAAATAATTACTTTTCGAAATTATTGATCAAATTCAAGATAGTGCCCTAAGAAAGCAATATCTGGTAATTAATTCAATAATTTGGAGAAAAGTATAAGTGTTCAGTGGTCTTCTCATAGTATTTAGACGGAATTAGTCCTTTCTTAATACAATTGAGATCAGCACCACTATCAAACAATGCAATGCTATTAATTTGAAAATCATTATCTATAATCAAAGTAATTGGACAATACCATTTCTGGTAATTAATTCTTTGAATAATTTGAAGAAAATATTCATCATTAATTGGATTTTCAGAAATCTGAATAAAATTTGTTTGAATAGGAGGTTATGATGGTTCTCCGATTTCAAAATTTTTTGAAGAAGTGTAATTTTGCATCAAGTTCCAAATCTTTCGTTTGAAGATTTAAAACATTTTTCTCAAGTTCTTTAACCTGAGATTTAATTTGATTAACCTTGAATTGAAGATCTTGGGTGTTTATTAGAGTAACAAAAGTTTTATTATATGGAGATTCATCAAGATTTTTTTGAAGACTAAAAGAAACATGTTTTTCTTTTTCCTCAATTGGAGAAGATTTTAAAACAATTTCTCTTAATCTTTCAAGATACTGCTTTCATATGGCACTATCTTGAATTTGATCAATGATTTCGAGAAGTAATTATTTTTCCTTCTCTTTTTTTGAAATAACACAAAGTTCTTTTGAACATAATTGGAAAGAGTGACCAGAATTGAATTCATCAAAATCCTGGTCATAGTCTAGTTGATAAATAATATTATCAGAATAAGAATGCTCGGATCCTTCGACTCACTCGATTCAATCGGAAAATATTTAAGAGTTTGTCTCTTAAATCCGGATCATCTTGCAAAAATCTCATTAATTTTATTTTCAAAATTACAATTATTTGCTTTATGACAAGGCTTGCCACATTTATAACAAATAATTTTTGGAAATCCTTTTGAAAATTCTTTTGGAAATGTCTTTTTCTTCTTTTGATAAAACTTTCAGGAAGAAGGCAATTTCTTTTAACGAAATTTTGAACCTGTTTATACTTGTTTCGGATAGTGGAAGGACCTTGGATTTTTGAAAGCCAAAGGCTTCAGAAAAGATCCAAGTTCTTTTCTTTGTCGAGCTTTTTCATTTTCATATTTAGATTGGATCTTTAGCTCATTGCAAAAGGATAATCCTTCCCTTTCTCCTTTATAAAAGCAAACAATTGTCCATATGTCAATTGATCATACTGAATTGTTTATTTGTTTGTAGCCTCAATGAGTTTTGGAAAATTCTTTTAGTAAATAAATTTGGAAGTCCGGAAATAAATTTTCCTTTCCGAATGGTTGTTAGCTATCGTCCGGTAAGAACATTGGATAAGAATGTATCCCTATACCAAGAATAGTCATTCAAAGTTGGACAACGAAGATTTGTTAAAATGATAGATGAAGATTTTGAACATTCATTTGTTCCACCAATAAAATGGAGAGAAATAGTTTGGAGCAAAAGCAAATCCGTCTTTCGTTCCATCTGGTTTGGTGTGAGAACAAATGTGTGCTATTTCTTCGGAGTGAAAGTGTTATCCTACCAACTTTTTAATTGGCCTAAAAACTACTTATAATATTGAAAGCAATTTGATCATTTGAAAAATCATTTGAAGCGTATGCACTAGCTACAATACACATTTCTTGCAAAACATTGGAAATTTCAAATTATGATCTACCATCTATATTCCAATCATATAGAATTGGTCACCAGAATAAGCTTTTTGAGGACCATAGGTTCCTCTTTCTTCAAATTGAAGATCAGGAGGAGTAGGTCTTGAATAATAATTTCTCATTGGATTATTGTTCCAGTATTTATAACGAATTCTATTAACTTGAGATGGAGACTCATCACCCGAAGAAAAAGGCTTGAGCGGTTTCATTTGCCTTTTTATTCTTTTCTATACATGTGATGTTTTTGTCTAACCTTTCAGAAATTCTTTTTAAAATATTATTATTACCAATCGCTTTTGAAATTGGAAAGACAGTTGGAACATTAATCAGAGGTTTTGTAATTTCATTTGGAAAACTTGAATTTTGCCGTTGGAGAGAAATTCCATTTATCTTCTTTGACAAATCATCTACTTCTTTAGAAGACTGAGATTCCGAAGTTTGATGATCTTTTGAAGACAAGGAATCAATTTGAGTTGATATTATATCAACTTGTTTGGAAATTGTATGTAAAATTGTATTTGAAAAATTATTTTGTTCATAAATCTTTTTGATATCTCCTAAAGTAGGATCTCAATTGTCATCGCATCTCTTCCTACTTTATATGGAGCAGCCTTTTACAAGTACCTTCATCCGTGGTAACTTGCAAACCTGTTAATGGATGATGAATGGACGAAACCAATTCACCATTTTAAAGAGTCCATTTTTGAGCTAAATTGGATTTAACACATAAATCAGAAAATGGATAAGGAATTTTTTAATTACTTAAGTATATTGGAAGCGATGTAAAAAATGGAATATTTGCAGATAAATTGTTCATGAGATCATAATATTGTTCACGAACAAAATCTTGAGCAGATTTATCAAAATTGGAGAAAAACCATATTCTTTTTTCAAAATGTTTTGGATCATTAACATCGGTTCGAAGCATTTCTTTATCAATTTGGAATCCACCTCTAGTGAGAACATTCAAACTAGAGTATTTTGGAGGTCTCATATCAGACTTAGTTGATATTTCCCAATCAAATGGATCAACTTTTTGAGTAATCTGATTCTTTTGAACTGGGTGCCTGTTGGAATTAGAAACCTTTGAAAAAACTTTTCTGAGTTTTTTCTTCAACATCTTCCTACTGATAAAACACTACAATAACAGTTATAGTCTGAGGGAACGGAGGGACCACCTTACCGGGACCACCAACACGGCTGACCAAGCGGCTTTACAGGCTGACCAAAACCCAAATCTGGCAAACTCATATATAACCACTATTACAGCGGTTTAACAATATTGAATGGAGAATTAAAACTAAGCGCAATTTAAATCAAATGGCTTTGATACCAAGAAAGGGAGCCCAGGAAGAGGCAAGCATACAAATTACTTAAAGAAGACGATAAATAAATTTAAAAGGGAAAGAGAAATGGAAACTTACTATTGAAAGTTTGATTGAAACTTTGAAAATTTGAATTCTTATTGATGATGGAAAGTGAGAGTACAAGAAAGCGGGGAGATTACAAGAATCTTTCTTAAATCTCTTTATTTTGCTCTCTAATGTATTCTGAGGATAAATGGATGCAATGGAGTCTATTTATAGACTCATGATGGGGGTATGGTAGGCGTTTGCCGTGTACACCTAACCAAAGATAAATTTCTCCTACTCTCTTTTACAATTAAATGTAGAAGGGAAGTAAGGTTCGTATCCACAGTGAAACAGGGACGAGTTTAATATTTAGCGTGAATCAGTACCTAGATTAAGCTAAGGGTCGAGTAACCTAATAAAAAGGGGGGTTTTCAAGTAGATTATAAACAAACTACAATTAACTAGCAAATAAATAAAATGAGAAATCAATACGGAAAGATCTTGAATCCGATTAACATCCATTTCAATTTCATTATCGATCATTGAACCTCAACTCTAATTATTTCCATGTTTATCTATTGTTGAAAACTAATCTCGTATTCTCCTTATTCTTAGTTGAATAGCACGATCAGCGTGACTATAAAACCCGAATTAAAGGATAACCTAGTCCGATCAGCGTCTAAGTTCAATCTAATAGCAAAGAATAAACTCGGAGAACCAATAGACCCGCTAATGTCTAACACGCGATAAACATTCAACAGTTGATTTAATTTCCCAAGAAATTAACCAAGTGTTCTTGCATCTAAGTTACTCCCTAGTTTGCTACAAATTGATAAAAGAATAAAACAATCCGATTCTATTCTTAAATCTAGCATTAGATTAATTACACAATCAAACTAGTAACGTTCCTAGCATAATTATGCAAAAATCATAACACACAATCATAGAAATTAAACCATAATCAAAGAAACTAAATAGAGAGGAAAGATCTCACAATAATGCTTGAAGCTTCATGTTAATCTTCTTCAAGAACAGTTCAAGCTACAATCGGCATAGCAATAGCCAATTCCATAATCGAAATCTCTAAAACTAAACTAGAAAATGAAAACTAAAAAGAAAGGAAGAAGGAAAGATGAAGAGAGGAGTATGTTTTTCTCCTCCAGTCTCCTCTTCAAAATATTAGGCTTTAGGAGGCTTCTAAACCCCGCACAAAACGTGGCCCCAAATCGACTTATGCGTCGCGAGTCGCGATACTGATCGCGAGGTGCGACGAGTACACTTGCCTTCCGCACAAATTGCGGGCAAAGGGGTCGCGACCCGCGAAGTATATCGCGAGGTGCGAAGCGGTGGTCGTGAGTCGCGATCCGGCCTCGGCGAGTCGCGAGATGCATGCGTGTGGCCGGTGTCAGGCTAGCCGGCGATGATGCTTTGGAATGTTACACTTGGCTTAGCCTCGCTGCTGGGGCTCTGCTTGGCGCGGTTCTGCTGGCTTGGCTTGGCTTAGGCTTGCGGCGGTGCTTGGTTAGAACTTGTGGCGACGTTTGGCTAGTGCAACGATGTTGTGGAGTTGTTCCAACCACTCATGCTTCTAGGAGCTCGGAACTTACAACTTTAACAATAATTAAAGTTAAAATTCCGAACTTCCGCTAAGAGCTAAGTAAAACACAAATGTTAACAATTACAATCAAACCCAATAGCAAAATGCACCGAAAACATCATAAAAACATCGTATAACTTGTGCTTATCAAATACCCCCACACTTGAACTTTACTCGACCTCGAGTAAACTCAAAAGTGAGAATCACCAAACAAATCTTCACCCTAGTTATCGACACCAACCTACACTCTCCACCAACTACATCATCATCATCACATCTAAACAAAATCCGCCCAACACCTAAACGTAAGGGACAATGACTCCCCCACACTTAGATTCAAGCTCTCCCAAACCTCAAGAAATGATCTAAAACTACTTCAACTAATCTAAACAAGCAAGCCATGGAACAAAGACAAAAAGGGATAAATTCCATGCTTACTCCCAAAAACAATCAATCAACCAATGCAAGTTCAAATCCCTATTTGCTAAGACTCAAACTTCAACAATGACCTCCAATTTACCAAAAATCATCAAAAGAATGTGAAAGCCAACTTTAAATAGATCTTCACAAAACAAAGGATGAATTCACCAACCTTACCCGAAAACGGCTTCCGCCTTATGACACCATCTCTGGCAAATGAGTTTTCCAAATACATAATTCTCTCTTAATCTCTCATTTTGCCTAGGAGCCCCTTTCGGGTTTTCATCCTAGCTTCTCACATTTTTTTTCATCTCACCATCTTACCCGCTCAACTAGCTCTTTTTTGCATAGGCCGCCCTTTCGGGTTTTCAACCTATCCGAGCCCCCAATTTTGCCCGAGTCGCCCGCCCTTGCGGGTTTTCAACTCAGTGGGTTTCGTTTCAAATTTTTTTTTTTTTTGAAAGTAATACGTACAACATAGATACATGAGAATGAGAATACCCTCCCCCTACTTAAACTACACATTGTCCTCAATGTGACGACAATTAGAAGAAAAAGTAAATTGAAAATGGGGGGGTGGGGGAAATCGAAAATCGGGTAAATCGAACATCGAAGGCTCAAGACTCATGACAAACAATCCGTCAAACTCAAATTTCTTAATAACACCAACTCGAATCTCATAAATCAACTCACAACCCTCTCCCTCGAATCACTCAAACAAATGGCAAATTCAAAATTTTTTAAATTTTTTAGATTTGCACCTAGCTTAAGAGATCGAAAAGATACAACAATCTCACCGTTTCAATTTCGCCAACTCCTAGCGGTTGAACTCTTCCCAATGGGTTTTCTTTTGTGGATTTTGGCTCAAAGTGGATTAAGATTTGTTGTGGTTCTTTTTAGTGGGTGGGCGGTGGGTGAAAGAAAATTTGTTGTGGTGGTGGAAATTTGATGAGAAATAATGGAAAAGAAAGAAAATAAGAGAGGTCTCGGGTTGCCTCCCGAGAAGCGCTGTTGTTTAAAGTCGTTAGCTCGACTTAGTACCTTAAGCTCAATCATTGGGCTTGTGCTCCATGTGTGACAATGGTGGTTCCATGTCAATCTCCACTTCAAGTACCTGCAAAACTGATTGAGAAGAACTCTTGCAATGCATCGTTAGTGCTATGAGTGTCAACCATAAACAAAGAGCACAAGCAATACCATCCAAAAATCATGCTAAATACAAACAAGTAACACCGTTTCCCCGGCAACGGCGCCAAAATTTAGTAGGCGTTTGCCGTGTACTCCTAACCAAATATAATTAACCTACTCTCATGCACACTAAGCAAGTATAATGGAAGTAGGGATCGTATCCACAAGGAGCCAAGGAACTTGTTCGGAAATTAGTGAATTGAGGACCTTAGTATTTGCTAAGGCCAAAGTAACCGAATTGGGGGGGTTTGGAACAATGCAAGCAAGATAAACTAAGCACAATATTAAAATACGAAGAGATTACAATATAAAAAGGCCTTGGACTCGATTAGCATCCACCCTAACCTAGTTTGTGGTCATGAAATCTTAACCCCTGACACTTCCTATGGTCACTTATCGAGAAATCTAGACCTCTATCCTCCTAGATCGTGGCTAAACACACGATCTGCGTGGTTTGAACCGCCCTTACTATGCCTTAACTCAAATGAATCACACTTATGTCCAAACCAAAGTAGCATTAAGGTCGTGGAACACGATAAGATTACTAATGTTATCAAAGCAAGAACATTCAAATAATAAGCAATGCTTATCTAAGTGCAAAAGATTAATGTTCAGCATTTAATCAAACACCTAGTATGCTACATGGAGCTAGGAACACAACAATCCGATTATGCACCTAGAATTAGCATTAGATGAATCACACAACAATACTAGTAACGTTCCTAGCAACGATTATGCAAACATCATGAAATAAAATACAAGAAGCATCACAATGACCATAAAGAAAGTAGAGGATAAGAACTTCTCACAAGTAGATTAGAGCTTCAACAACCAAATCCAAGATAGATGTTTAAGCTAGCCAAGCCATAGGATTCATTACAAATCTACAAAAGAAGAGAGGAAGAAACCCTAGACAGAAATCTCCTTTTTTTCTCTCTTAAGTCGCTCCAACAAGAAACTAAAACTAAGAAAACTCTAACACCTCCCTCCAAGGGAGGAAAAGAAAACAAAAGAAGCGGCCGACACAGGGGTCGCGACTCGCGACAAACCTCGTGACTCGCGACCATGGGCAAGTCGCGACTCGCGACACTGATCGCGGCTCGCGACGCTTCGACTGCCTCAAAACCACCAAAACAAAGCTCAAAGCGGAAAATTTAAAGAGGAGAACTTGGCTTTTGAGTAAGCCATGAAGTGCAAAACCGAATGAAGACGATCCTCGGACGACGAAGCAAACCAAGAAGCTTGAACCACGGACCTCGGAACTCGGACTCGGAACTCGAACAAATCTCGGAAGCCTCGGAAGATGCTACATAAAGGAACCAAGGACAAGGACCCCGAGGCACAAAAAGTGATCGGAGGACCAAGATCGGCCCTCAACTACGCCACCATGCAAACCGCTCCCTAGACTCCTCAAAACACAACATCCTCCGACAACACCTCCTAACATCAAAACTCTCCTAAATCCCGATACGAAGCTCGACCCGACACCAAAACGACCCGAAATCCGCCTAAGATTGGCGGATAACTTAGACACATCAAAATCTCCCACATTTAAACCTTACTCGACCTCGAGTAAAAGAAAAAAGAGAAATCGACACACCCAAGCACCAAAATACGCCATACCACGCCAACCTCCGGAATCGCCATCCACAAGACACAAAAGCCAATCGACAAAATCTACCCCAAAAGAATTCTTCTATACAAATGAACCTCGAATCCCGAAAGGTTTCGGGATACGAATATCAACAATGACCTCCCCACTCCAACCTACCCAAAATGCAAGGAAACTAAGGCACGAGGGTAAGTGATTCCCCACGCTTAGCTCGTGCTCCAACCAAATCATACCACAAGCAACAAAAAGAAACGAGCCAAAAAGAGATGTACACCCCGCCCTCAAAAGTCACAAAACCGGGACGTAATCTAGCCCGAAAACATCGACTCCAACGCCACCAACTTATGGCCGGCAACGACAAATGAGGATCAAAGCAAATTTTTTTATTTTATTTTTTTCTCTCGTTTTTTTTCTCTTTTTTTTTCGAATTTGAAAGTAATACATACAACATAGATACATGAGAATGAGAATACCCTCCCCCCTACTTAAACTACACATTGTCCACAATGTGACGACAATTAGAAGAAAAAGTAAACTAAAAATGGGGGGAAAATAGAAAATCGGGTAAATCGAAAATCGAAGGCTCAAGACTCATGACAAACAATCCGTCAAACTCAAATTTCTTAACAACACCAACTTGAATCTCATAAATCAACTCACAACCCTCTCCCTCGAATCACTCAAACAAATGGCAAATTCAAAATTTTTAAAATTTTTTAGATTTGCACCTAGCTTAAGAGATCGAAAAGATACAACAATCTCACCGTTTCAATTTCGCCAACTCCTAGCGGTTGAACTCTTCCCAACGGGTTTTCTTTTGTGGATTTTGGCCAAAATGGATTAAGATTTGTTGTGGTTCTTTTTAGTAGTTGGGCGGTGGGTGATAGAAAATTTGTTGTGGTGGTGGAAATTTGATGAGAAATAAAGGAAAAGAAAGAAAATTAGAGGGGCCTCGGGTTACCTCTCGAGAAGCGCTGTTGTTTAAAGTCGTTAGCTCGACTTAGTACCTTAAGCTCAATCATTGGGCTTGTGCTCCATGTGTGACAATGGTGGTTCCATGTCAATCTCCACTTCAAGTACCTGCAAAACTGATTGAGAAGAACTCTTGCAATGCATCGTTAGTGCTATGAGTGTCAACCATAAACAAAGAGCACAAGCAATACCATCCAAAAATCATGCTAAATACAAACAAGTAACACCGTTTCCCCGGCAACAGCGCCAAAATTTGGTAGGCGTTTACCGTGTACTCCAAACCAAATATAATTAACCTACTCTCATGCACACTAAGCAAGTATAATGGAAGTAGGGATCGTATCCACAGGGAGCAAAGGAACTTGTTCGGAAATTAGTGAATTAAGAACCTTAGTATTTGCTAAGGCCAAAGTAACCGAATTGGGGGGGTTTGGAACAATGCAAGCAAGTTAAACTAAGCACAGTATTAAAATACGAAGAGATTACAATATAAAAAGGCCTTGGAGTCGATTAGCATCCACCCTAACCTAGTTTGTGGTCATGAAATCTTAACCCCCGACACTTCCTATGGTCACCTATCGAGAAGTCTAGACCTCTATCCTCCTAGATCGTGGCTAAACACACGATCCGCGTGGTTTGAACCGCCCTTACTATGCCTTAACTCAAATGAATCACACTTAAGTCCAAACCAAAGTAGCATTAAGGTCGTGGAACACGATAGGATTACTAATGTTATCAAAGCAATAACATTCAAATAATAAGCAATGCTTCTCTAAGTACAAAAGATTAATGTTCAGCATTTAATCAAACACCTAGTATGCTACATGGAGCTAGGAACACAACAATCCGATTATGCACCTTGAATTAGCATTAGATGAATCACACAACAATACTAGTAACGTTCCTAGCAATGATTATGCAAACATCATGAAATAAAATACAAGAAGCATCACAATGACCATAAAGAAAGTATAGGATAAGAACTTCTCACAAGTAGATTAGAGCTTCAACAACCAAATCCAAGATAGATGTTTAAGCTAGCCAAGCCATAGGATTCATTACAAATCTACAAAAGAAGAGAGGAAGAAACCCTAGACAGAAATCTCCTTTTTTTCTCTCTTAAGTCGCTCCAACAAAAAACTAAAACTAAGAAAACTCTAACACCTCCCTCCAAGGGAGGAAAAGAAAACAAAAGAAGCGGCCGACACAGGGTCGCGACTCGCGACAAACCTCGTGACTCGCGACCATGGGCAAGTCGCGACTCGCGACACTGATCGCGGCTCGCGACGCTTCGACTGCCTCAAAACCACTAAAACAAAGCTCAAAGCGGAAAATTTAAAGAGGAGAACTTGGCTTTTGAGTAAGCCATGAAGCTGCAAAACCAGAATGAAGACGATCCTCGGACGACGAGCAAACCAAGAAGCTTGAACCACGGACCTCGGAACTCGGACTCGGAACTCGAACAAATCTCGGAAGCCTCGGAAGATGCTACATAAAGGAACCAAGGACAAGGACCCCGAGGCACAAAAAGTGATCGGAGGACCAAGATCGGCCCTCAACTACGCCACCATGCAAACCGCTCCCTAGACTCCTCAAAACACAACATCCTCCGACAACACCTCCTAACATCAAAACTCTCCTAAATCCCGATCTGAAGCTCGACCCGACACCAAAACGACCCGAAATCCGCCTAAGATTGGCGGATAACTTAGACACATCAAAATCTCCCACATTTAAACCTTACTCGACCTCGAGTAAAAGAAAAAGAGAAATCGACACACCCAAGCACCAAAATACGCCATACCACGCCAACCTCCGGAATCGCCATCCACAAGACACAAAAGCCAATCGACAAAATCTACCCCAAAAGAATTCTTCTATACAAATGAACCTCGAATCCCGAAAGGTTTCGGGATACGAATATCAACAATGACCTCCCGACTCCAACCTACCCAAAATGCAAGGAAACTAAGGCACGAGGGTAAGTGATTCCCCCAAGCTTAGCTTCGTGCTCCAACCAAATCATACCACAAGCAACAAAAAAGAAACGAGCCAAAAAGAGATGTACACCCCACCCTCAAAAGTCACAAAACCGGGGACGTAATCTGGCAGAAAACATCGACTCCAACGCCACCAGCTTATGACGCCGACACCGACAAATGAGGATCAAAGCAAATTTTTTTATTTTATTTTTTTCTCTCTTTTTTTCTCTTTTTTTTCGAATTTGAAAGTAATACATACAACATAGATACATGAGAATGAGAATACCCTCCCCCTACTTAAGCTACACATTGTCCACAATGTGACGACAATTAGAAGAAAAAGTAAACTAAAAATGGGGGGAAAATAGAAAATCGGGTAAATCGAAAATCGAAGGCTCAAGACTCATGACAAACAATCCGTCAAACTCAAATTTCTTAACAACACCAACTTGAATCTCATAAATCAACTCACAACCCTCTCCCTCGAATCACTCAAACAAATGGCAAATTCAAAATTTTTTAAATTTTTTAGATTTGCACCTAGCTTAAGAGATCGAAAAGATACAACAATCTCACCGTTTCAATTTCGCCAACTCCTAGCGGTTGAACTCTTCCCAACGGGTTTTCTTTTGTGGATTTTGGCCAAAATGGATTAAGATTTGTTGTGGTTCTTTTTAGTGGTTGGGCGGTGGGTGATAGAAAATTTGTTGTGGTGGTGGAAATTTGATGAGAAATAAAGGAAAAGAAAGAAAATAAGAGGGGCCTCGGGTTGCCTCCCGAGAAGCGCTGTTGTTTAAAGTCGTTAGCTCGACTTAGTACCTTAAGCTCAATCATTGGGCTTGTGCTCCATGTGTGACAATGGTGGTTCCATGTCAATCTCCACTTCAAGTACCTGCAAAACTGATTGAGAAGAACTCTTGCAATGCATCGTTAGTGCTATGAGTGTCAACCATAAACAAAGAGCACAAGCAATACCATCCAAAAATCATGCTAAATACAAACAAGTAACACCGTTTCCCCGGCAACGGCGCCAAAATTTGGTAGGCGTTTGCCGTGTACTCCAAACCAAATACAATTAACCTACTCTCATGCACACTAAGCAAGTATAATGGAAGTAGGGATCGTATCCACAGGGAGCAAAGGAACTTGTTCGGAAATTAGTGAATTAAGAACCTTAGTATTTGCTAAGGCCAAAGTAACCGAATTGGGGGGGTTTGGAACAATGCAAGCAAGTTAAACTAAGCACAGTATTAAAATACGAAGAGATTACAATATAAAAAGGCCTTGGAGTCGATTAGCATCCACCCTAACCTAGTTTGTGGTCATGAAATCTTAACCCCCGACACTTCCTATGGTCACCTATCGAGAAGTCTAGACCTCTATCCTCCTAGATCGTGGCTAAACACACGATCCGCGTGGTTTGAACCGCCCTTACTATGCCTTAACTCAAATTAATCACACTTAAGTCCAAACCAAAGTAGCATTAAGGTCGTGGAACACGATGGGATTACTAATGTTATCAAAGCAATAACATTCAAATAATAAGCAATGCTTCTCTAAGTACAAAAGATTAATGTTCAGCATTTAATCAAACACCTAGTATGCTACATGGAGCTAGGAACACAACAATCCGATTATGCACCTAGAATTAGCATTAGATGAATCACACAACAATACTAGTAACGTTCCTAGCAACGATTATGCAAACATCATGAAATAAAATACAAGAAGCATCACAATGACCATAAAGAAAGTATAGGATAAGAACTTCTCACAAGTAGATTAGAGCTTCAACAACCAAATTCAAGATAGATGTTTAAGCTAGCCAAGCCATAGGATTCATTACAAATCTACAAAAGAAGAGAGGAAGAAACCCTGACGAGAAATCTCCTTTTTTTCTCTCTTAAGTCGCTCCAACAAAAAACTAAAACTAAGAAAACTCTAACACCTCCCTCCAAGGGAGGAAAAGAAAACAAAAGTAGCGGCCGACACAGGGGTCGCGACTCGCGACAAACCTCGTGACTCGCGACCATGGGCACGTCGCGACTCGCGACACTGATCGCGGCTCGCGACGCCCGACTGCCTCAAAACCACCAAAACAAAGCTCAAAGCGGAAAATTTAAAGAGGAGAACTTGGCTTTTGAGTAAGCCATGAAGCTGCAAAACCAGAATGAAGACGATCCTCGGACGACGAGCAAACCAAGAAGCTTGAACCACGGACCTCGGAACTCGGACTCGGAACTCGAACAAATCTCGGAAGCCTCGGAAGATGCTACATAAAGGAACCAAGGACAAGGACCCCGAGGCACAAAAGTGATCGGAGGACCAAGATCGGCCCTCAACTACGCCACCATGCAAACCGCTCCCTAGACTCCTCAAAACACAACATCCTCCGACAACACCTCCCAACATCAAAACTCTCCTAAATCCCGATCTGAAGCTCGACCCGACACCAAAAACGACCCGAAATCCGCCTAAGATTGGCGGATAACTTAGACACATCAAACTCTCCCACATTTAAACCTTACTCGACCTCGAGTAAAAGAAAAAGAGAAATCGACACACCCAAGCACCAAAATACGCCATACCACGCCAACCTCCGGAATCGCCATCCACAAGACACAAAAGCCAGTCGACAAAATCTACCCCAAAAGAATTCTTCTATACAAATGAACCTCGAATCCCGAAAGGTTTCGGGATACGAATATCAACAATGACCTCCCGATTCCAACCTACCCAAAATGCAAGGAAACTAAGGCACGAGGGTAAGTGATTCCCCCACGCTTAGCTTCGTGCTCCAACCAAATCATACCACAAGCAACAAAAAAGAAACGAGCCAAAAAGAGATGTACACCCCGCCCTCAAAAGTCACAAAACCAGGACGTAATCTAGCAGAAAACATCGACTCCAACGCCACCAGCTTATGACGCCGACACCGACAAATGAGGATCAAAGCAAATTTTTTTATTTTATTTTTTTCTCTCTTTTTTTTCTCTTTTTTTTTCGAATTTGAAAGTAATACATACAACATAGATACATGAGAATGAGAATACCCTCCCCCCTACTTAAACTACACATTGTCCACAATGTGACGACAATTAGAAGAAAAAGTAAACTAAAAATGGGGGGAAAATAGAAAATCGGGTAAATCGAAAATCGAAGGCTCAAGACTCATGACAAACAATCCGTCAAACTCAAATTTCTTAACAACACCAATTTGAATCTCATAAATCAACTCACAACCCTCTCCCTCGAATCACTCAAACAAATGGCAAATTCAAAATTTTTTAAATTTTTTAGATTTGCACCTAGCTTAAGAGATCGAAAAGATACAACAATCTCACCGTTTCAATTTCGCCAACTCCTAGCGGTTGAACTCTTCCCAACGGGTTTTCTTTTGTGGATTTTGGCCAAAATGGATTAAGATTTGTTGTGGTTCTTTTTTAGTGGTTGGGCGGTGGGTGATAGAAAATTTGTTGTGGTGGTGGAAATTTGATGAGAAATAAAGGAAAAGAAAGAAAATAAGAGGGGCCTCGGGTTGCCTCCCGAGAAGCTGCCTTGTTTAAAGTCGTTAGCTCGACTTAGTACCTTAAGCTCAATCATTGGGCTTGTGCTCCATGTGTGACAATGGTGGTTCCATGTCAATCTCCACTTCAAGTACCTGCAAAACTGATTGAGAAGAACTCTTGCAATGCATCGTTAGTGCTATGAGTGTCAACCATAAACAAAGAGCACAAGCAATACCATCCAAAAATCATGCTAAATACAAACAAGTAACACCGTTTCCCCGGCAACGGCGCCAAAATTTGGTAGGCGTTTGCCGTGTACTCCAAACCAAATACAATTAACCTACTCTCATGCACACTAAGCAAGTATAATGGAAGTAGGGATCGTATCCACAGGGAGCAAAGGAACTTGTTCGGAAATTAGTGAATTAAGAACCTTAGTATTTGCTAAGGCCAAAGTAACCGAATTGGGGGGGTTTGGAACAATGCAAGCAAGTTAAACTAAGCACAGTATTAAAATACGAAGAGATTACAATATAAAAAGGCCTTGGATTCGATTAGCATCCACCCTAACCTAGTTTGTGGTCATGAAATCTTAACCCCCGACACTTCCTATGGTCACCTATCGAGAAGTCTAGACCTCTATCCTCCTAGATCGTGGCTAAACACACGATCCGCGTGGTTTGAACCGCCCTTACTATGCCTTAACTCAAATGAATCACACTTAAGTCCAAACCAAAGTAGCATTAAGGTCGTGGAACACGATGAGATTACTAATGTTATCAAAGCAATAACATTCAAATAATAAGCAATGCTTCTCTAAGTACAAAAGATTAATGTTCAGCATTTAATCAAACACCTAGTATGCTACATGGAGCTAGGAACACAACAATCCGATTATGCACCTAGAATTAGCATTAGATGAATCACACAACAATACTAGTAACGTTCCTAGCAACGATTATGCAAACATCATGAAATAAAATACAAGAAGCATCACAATGACCATAAAGAAAGTATAGGATAAGAACTTCTCACAAGTAGATTAGAGCTTCAACAACCAAATCCAAGATAGATGTTTAAGCTAGCGAGCCATAGGATTCATTACAAATCTACAAAAGAAGAGAGGAAGAAACCCTAGACAGAAATCTCCTTTTTTTCTCTCTTAAGTCGCTCCAACAAAAAACTAAACTCTAACACCTCCCTCCAAGGGAGGAAAAGAAAACAAAAGAAGCGGCCGACACAGGGGTCGCGACTCGCGACAAACCTCGTGACTCGCGACCATGGGCAAGTCGCGACTCGCGACACTGATCGCGGCTCGCGACGCTTCGACTGCCTCTAAACCACCAAAACAAAGCTCAAAGCGGAAAATTTAAAGAGGAGAACTTGGCTTTTGAGTAAGCCATGAAGCTGCAAAACCAGAATGAAGACGATCCTCGGACGACGAGCAAACCAAGAAGCTTGAACCACGGACCTCGGAACTCGGACTCGGAACTCGAACAAATCTCGGAAGCCTCGGAAGATGCTACATAAAGGAACCAAGGACAAGGACCCCGAGGCACAAAAGTGATCGGAGGACCAAGATCGGCCCCTCAACTACGCCACCATGCAAACCGCTCCCTAGACTCCTCAAAACACAACATCCTCCGACAACACCTCCTAACATCAAAACTCTCCTAAATCCCGATACGAAGCTCGACCCGACACCAAAAACGACCCAAATCCGCCTAAGATTGGCGGATAACTTAGACACATCAAACTCTCCCACATTTAAACCTTACTCGACCTCGAGTAAAAGAAAAAGAGAAATCGACACACCCAAGCACCAAAATACGTCATACCACGCCAACCTCCGGAATCGCCATCCACAAGACACAAAAGCCAGTCGACAAAATCTACCCCAAAAGAATTCTTCTATACAAATGAACCTCGAATCCCGAAAGGTTTCGGGATACGAATATCAACAATGACCTCCCGATTCCAACCTACCCAAAATGCAAGGAAACTAAGGCACGAGGGTAAGTGATTCCCCCACGCTTAGCTTCGTGCTCCAACCAAATCATACCACAAGCAACAAAAAAGAAACGAGCCAAAAGAGATGTACACCCCGCCCTCAAAAGTCACAAAACCGGGACGTAATCTGGCCGAAAACATCGACTCCAACGCCACCAGCTTATGACGCCGACACCGACAAATGAGGATCAAAGCAAATTTTTTTATTTTATTTTTTTCTCTCTTTTTTTTCTCTTTTTTTTTCGAATTTGAAAGTAATACATACAACATAGATACATGAGAATGAGAATACCCTCCACCCTACTTAAACTACACATTGTCCACAATGTGACGACAATTAGAAGAAAAAGTAAACTAAAAATGGGGGGAAAATAGAAAATCGGGTAAATCGAAAATCGAAGGCTCAAGACTCATGACAAACAATCCGTCAAACTCAAATTTCTTAACAACACCAATTTGAATCTCATAAATCAACTCACAACCCTCTCCCTCGAATCACTCAAACAAATGGCAAATTCAAAATTTTTTTAAATTTTTTAGATTTGCACCTAGCTTAAGAGATCGAAAAGATACAACAATCTCACCGTTTCAATTTCGCGACTCCTAGCGGTTGAACTCTTCCCAACGGGTTTTCTTTTGTGGATTTTGGCCAAAATGGATTAAGATTTGTTGTGGTTCTTTTTAGTGGTTGGGCGGTGGGTGATAGAAAATTTGTTGTGGTGGTGGAAATTTGATGAGAAATAAAGGAAAAGAAAGAAAATAAGAGGGGCCTCGGGTTGCCTCCCGAGAAGCGCTGTTGTTTAAAGTCGTTAGCTCGACTTAGTACCTTAAGCTCAATCATTGGGCTTGTGCTCCATGTGTGACAATGGTGGTTCCATGTCAATCTCCACTTCAAGTACCTGCAAAACTGATTGAGAAGAACTCTTGCAATGCATCGTTAGTGCTATGAGTGTCAACCATAAACAAAGAGCACAAGCAATACCATCCAAAAATCATGCTAAATACAAACAAGTAACACCGTTTCCCAAGAACGCGCCAAAATTTGGTAGGCGTTTGCCGTGTACTCCAAACCAAATACAATTAACCTACTCTCATGCACACTAAGCAAGTATAATGGAAGTAGGGATCGTATCCACAGGGAGCAAAGGAACTTGTTCGGAAATTAGTGAATTAAGAACCTTAGTATTTGCTAAGGCCAAAGTAACCGAATTGGGGGGGTTTGGAACAATGCAAGCAAGTTAAACTAAGCACAGTATTAAAATACGACGAGATTACAATATAAAAAGGCCTTGGATTCGATTAGCATCCACCCTAACCTAGTTTGTGGTCATGAAATCTTAACCCCCGACACTTCCTATGGTCACCTATCGAGAAGTCTAGACCTCTATCCTCCTAGATCGTGGCTAAACACACGATCCGCGTGGTTTGAACCGCCCTTACTATGCCTTAACTCAAATGAATCACACTTAAGTCCAAACCAAAGTAGCATTAAGGTCGTGGAACACGATGAGATTACTAATGTTATCAAAGCAATAACATTCAAATAATAAGCAATGCTTCTCTAAGTACAAAAGATTAATGTTCAGCATTTAATCAAACACCTAGTATGCTACATGGAGCTAGGAACACAACAATCCGATTATGCACCTAGAATTAGCATTAGATGAATCACACAACAATACTAGTAACGTTCCTAGCAACGATTATGCAAACATCATGAAATAAAATACAAGAAGCATCACAATGACCATAAAGAAAGTATAGGATAAGAACTTCTCACAAGTAGATTAGAGCTTCAACAACCAAATCCAAGATAGATGTTTAAGCTAGCCAAGCCATAGGATTCATTACAAATCTACAAAAGAAGAGAGGAAGAAACCCTAGATAGAAATCTCCTTTTTTTCTCTCTTAAGTCGCTCCAACAAAAAACTAAACTCTAACACCTCCCTCCAAGGGAGGAAAAGAAAACAAAAGAAGCGGCCGACACAGGGGTCGCGACTCGCGACAAACCTCGTGACTCGCGACCATGGGCAAGTCGCGACTCGCGACACTGATCGCGGCTCGCGACGCTTCGACTGCCTCTAAACCACCAAAACAAAGCTCAAAGCGGAAAATTTAAAGAGGAGAACTTGGCTTTTGAGTAAGCCATGAAGCTGCAAAACCAGAATGAAGACGATCCTCGGACGACGAGCAAACCAAGAAGCTTGAACCACGGACCTCGGAACTCGGACTCGGAACTCGAACAAATCTCGGAAGCCTCGGAAGATGCTACATAAAGGAACCAAGGACAAGGACCCCGAGGCACAAAAAGTGATCGGAGGACCAAGATCGGCCCTCAACTACGCCACCATGCAAACCGCTCCCTAGACTCCTCAAAACACAACATCCTCCGACAACACCTCCTAACATCAAAACTCTCCTAAATCCCGATACGAAGCTCGACCCGACACCAAAAACGACCCGAAATCCGCCTAAGATTGGCGGATAACTTAGACACATCAAACTCTCCCACATTTAAACCTTACTCGACCTCGAGTAAAAGAAAAAGAGAAATCGACACACCCAAGCACCAAAATACGCCATACCACGCCAACCTCCGGAATCGCCATCCACAAGACACAAAAGCCAGTCGACAAAATCTACCCCAAAAGAATTCTTCTATACAAATGAACCTCGAATCCCGAAAGGTTTCGGGATACGAATATCAACAATGACCTCCCGATTCCAACCTACCCAAAATGCAAGGAAACTAAGGCACGAGGGTAAGTGATTCCCCCACGCTTAGCTTCGTGCTCCAACCAAATCATACCACAAGCAACAAAAAAGAAACGAGCCAAAAAGAGATGTACACCCCGCCCTCAAAAGTCACAAAACCAGGACGTAATCTAGCCCGAAAACATCGACTCCAACGCCACCAGCTTATGACGCCGACACCGACAAATGAGGATCAAAGCAAATTTTTTTATTTTATTTTTTTCTCTCTTTTTTTTCTCTTTTTTTTTCGAATTTGAAAGTAATACATACAACATAGATACATGAGAATGAGAATACCCTCCCCCCTACTTAAACTACACATTGTCCACAATGTGACGACAATTAGAAGAAAAAGTAAACTAAAAATGGGGGGAAAATAGAAAATCGGGTAAATCGAAAATCGAAGGCTCAAGACTCATGACAAACAATCCGTCAAACTCAAATTTCTTAACAACACCAATTTGAATCTCATAAATCAACTCACAACCCTCTCCCTCGAATCACTCAAACAAATGGCAAATTCAAAATTTTTTTAATTTTTTAGATTTGCACCTAGCTTAAGAGATCGAAAAGATACAACAATCTCACCGTTTCAATTTCGCCAACTCCTAGCGGTTGAACTCTTCCCAACAGGTTTTCTTTTGTGGATTTTGGCCAAAATGGATTAAGATTTGTTGTGGTTCTTTTTAGTGGTTGGGCGGTGGGTGATAGAAAATTTGTTGTGGTGGTGGAAATTTGATGAGAAATAAAGGAAAAGAAAGAAAATATGAGGGGCCTCGGGTTGCCTCCCGAGAAGCGCTGTTGTTTAAAGTCGTTAGCTCGACTTAGTACCTTAAGCTCAATCATTGGGCTTGTGCTCCATGTGTGACAATGGTGGTTCCATGTCAATCTCCACTTCAAGTACTTGCAAAACTGATTGAGAAGAACTCTTGCAATGCATCGTTAGTGCTATGAGTGTCAACCATAAACAAAGAGCACAAGCAATACCATCCAAAAATCATGCTAAATACAAACAAGTAACACCGTTTCCCCAAGAACCGGCGCCAAAATTTGGTAGGCGTTTGCTGTGTACTCCAAACCAAATATAATTAACCTACTCTCATGCACACTAAGCAAGTATAATGGAACTAGGGATCGTATCCACAGGGAGCAAAGGAACTTGTTCGGAAATTAGTGAATTAAGAACCTTAGTATTTGCTAAGGCCAAAGTAACCGAATTGGGGGGGGGGGGTTTGGAACAATGCAAGCAAGTTAAACTAAGCACAGTATTAAAATACGAAGAGATTACAATATAAAAAGGCCTTGGAGTCGATTAGCATGCACCCTAACCTAGTTTGTGGTCATGAAATCTTAACCCCCGATACTTCCTATGGTCACCTATCGAGAAGTCTAGACCTCTATCCTCCTAGATCGTGGCTAAACACACGATCCGCGTGGTTTGAACCGCCCTTACTATGCCTTAACTCAAATGAATCACACTTAAGTCCAAACCAAAGTAGCATTAAGGTCGTGGAACACGATAGGATTACTAATGTTATCAAAGCAATAACATTCAAATAATAAGCAATGCTTCTCTAAGTACAAAAGATTAATGTTCAGCATTTAATCAAACACCTAGTATGCTACATGGAGCTAGGAACACAACAATCCGATTATGCACCTAGAATTAGCATTAGATGAATCACACAACAATACTAGTAACGTTCCTAGCAACGATTATGCAAACATCATGAAATAAAATACAAGAAGCATCACAATGACCATAAAGAAAGTATAGGATAAGAACTTCTCACAAGTAGATTAGAGCTTCAACAACCAAATCCAAGATAGATGTTTAAGCTAGCCAAGCCATAGGATTCATTACAAATCTACAAAAGAAGAGAGGAAGAAACCCTAGACAGAAATCTCCTTTTTTTCTCTCTTAAGTCGCTCCAACAAAAAACTAAAACTAAGAAAACTCTAACACCTCCCTCCAAGGGAGGAAAAGAAAACAAAAGAAGCGGCCGACACAGGGGTCGCGACTCGCGACAAACCTCGTGACTCGCGACCATGGGCAAGTCGCGACTCGCGACACTGATCGCGGCTCGCGACGCTTCGACTGCCTCAAAACCACCAAAACAAAGCTCAAAGCGGAAAATTTAAAGAGGAGAACTTGGCTTTTGAGTAAGCCATGAAGCTGCAAAACCAGAATGAAGACGATCCTCGGACGACGAGCAAACCAAGAAGCTTGAACCACGGACCTCGGAACTCGGACTCGGAACTCGAACAAATCTCGGAAGCCTCGGAAGATGCTACATAAAGGAACCAAGGACAAGGACCCCAAGGCACAAAAAGTGATCGAAGGACCAAGATCGGCCCTCAACTACGCCACCATGCAAACCGCTCCCTAGACTCCTCAAAACACAACATCCTCCGACAACACCTCCTAACATCAAAACTCTCCTAAATCCCGATACGAAGCTCGACCCGACACCAAAAACGACCCGAAATCCGCCTAAGATTGGCGGATAACTTAGACACATCAAAATCTCCCACATTTAAACCTTACTCGACCTCGAGTAAAAGAAAAAGAGAAATCGACACACCCAAGCACCAAAATACGCCATACCACGCCAACCTCCGGAATCGCCATCCACAAGACACAAAAGCCAATCGACAAAATCTACCCCAAAAGAATTCTTCTATACAAATGAACCTCGAATCCCGAAAGGTTTCGGGATACGAATATCAACAATGACCTCCCGACTCCAACCTACCCAAAATGCAAGGAAACTAAGGCACGAGGGTAAGTGATTCCCCCACGCTTAGCTTCGTGCTCCAACCAAATCATACCACAAGCAACAAAAAAGAAACGAGCCAAAAAGAGATGTACACCCCGCCCTCAAAAGTCACAAAACCAGGACGTAATCTAGCCCGAAAACATCGAATCCAACGCCACCAGCTTATGACGCCGACACCGACAAATGAGGATCAAAGCAAATTTTTTTATTTTATTTTTTTCTCTTTTTTTCTCTTTTTTTTTCGAATTTGAAAGTAATACATACAACATAGATACATGAGAATGAGAATACCCTCCCCCCTACTTAAACTACACATTGTCCACAATGTGACGACAATTAGAAGAAAAAGTAAACTAAAAATGGGGGGAAAATAGAAAATCGGGTAAATCGAAAATCGAAGGCTCAAGACTCATGACAAATAATCCGTCAAACTCAAATTTCTTAACAACACCAACTTGAATCTCATAAATCAACTCACAACCCTCTCCCTCGAATCACTCAAACAAATGGCAAATTCAAAATTTTTTAAATTTTTTAGATTTGCACCTAGCTTAAGAGATCGAAAAGATACAACAATCTCACCGTTTCAATTTCGCCAACTCCTAGCGGTTGAACTCTTCCCAACGGGTTTTCTTTTGTGGATTTTGGCCAAAATGTATTAAGATTTGTTGTGGTTCTTTTTAGTGGTTGGGCGGTGGGTGATAGAAAATTTGTTGTGGTGGTGGAAATTTGATGAGAAATAAAGGAAAAGAAAGAAAATAAGAGGGGCCTCGGGTTGCCTCCCGAGAAGCGCTGTTGTTTAAAGTCGTTAGCTCGACTTAGTACCTTAAGCTCAATCATTGGGCTTGTGCTCCATGTGTGACAATGGTGGTTCCATGTCAATCTCCACTTCAAGTACTCGCAAAACCGATTGAGAAGAACTCTTGCAATGCATCGTTAGTGCTATGAGTGTCAACCATAAACAAAGAGCACAAGCAATACCATCCAAAAATCATGCTAAATACAAACAAGTAACACCGTTTCCCCAAGACAGCGCCAAAATTTGGTAGGCGTTTGCCGTGTACTCCAAACCAAATACAATTAACCTACTCTCATGCACACTAAGCAAGTATAATGGAAGTAGGGATCGTATCCACGAGGGAGCAAAGGAACTTGTTCGGAAATTAGTGAATTAAGAACCTTAGTATTTGCTAAGGCCAAAGTAACCGAATTGGGGGGGTTTGGAACAATGCAAGCAAGTTAAACTAAGCACAGTATTAAAATACGAAGAGATTACAATATAAAAAGGCCTTGGAGTCGATTAGCATCCACCCTAACCTAGTTTGTGGTCATGAAATCTTAACCCCCCGACACTTCCTATGGTCACCTATCGAGAAGTCTAGACCTCTATCCTCCTAGATCGTGGCTAAACACACGATCCGCGTGGTTTGAACCGCCCTTACTATGCCTTAACTCAAATTAATCACACTTAAGTCCAAACCAAAGTAGCATTAAGGTCGTGGAACACGATGGGATTACTAATGTTATCAAAGCAATAACATTCAAATAATAAGCAATGCTTCTCTAAGTACAAAAGATTAATGTTCAGCATTTAATCAAACACCTAGTATGCTACATGGAGCTAGGAACACAACAATCCGATTATGCACCTAGAATTAGCATTAGATGAATCACACAACAATACTAGTAACGTTCCTAGCAACGATTATGCAAACATCATGAAATAAAATACAAGAAGCATCACAATGACCATAAAGAAAGTATAGGATAAGAACTTCTCACAAGTAGATTAGAGCTTCAACAACCAAATTCAAGATAGATGTTTAAGCTAGCCAAGCCATAGGATTCATTACAAATCTACAAAAGAAGAGAGGAAGAAACCCTAGACAGAAATCTCCTTTTTTTCTCTCTTAAGTCGCTCCAACAAAAAACTAAAACTTAGAAAACTCTAACACCTCCCTCCAAGGGAGGAAAAGAAAACAAAAGTAGCGGCCGACACAGGGGTCGCGACTCGCGACAAACCTCGTGACTCGCGACCATGGGCAAGTCGCGACTCGCGACACTGATCGCGGCTCGCGACGCTTCGACTGCCTCAAAACCACCAAAACAAAGCTCAAAGCGGAAAATTTAAAGAGGAGAACTTGGCTTTTGAGTAAGCCATGAAGCTGCAAAACCAGAATGAAGACGATCCTCGGACGACGAGCAAACCAAGAAGCTTGAACCACGGACCTCGGAACTCGGACTCGGAACTCGAACAAATCTCGGAAGCCTCGGAAGATGCTACATAAAGGAACCAAGGACAAGGACCCCGAGGCACAAAAAGTGATCGGAGGACCAAGATCGGCCCTCAACTACGCCACCATGCAAACCGCTCCCTAGACTCCTCAAAACACAACATCCTCCGACAACACCTCCTAACATCAAAACTCTCCTAAATCCCGATACGAAGCTCGACCCGACACCAAAAACGACCCGAAATCCGCCTAAGATTGGCGGATAACTTAGACACATCAAACTCTCCCACATTTAAACCTTACTCGACCTCGAGTAAAAGAAAAAGAGAAATCGACACACCCAAGCACCAAAATACGCCATACCACGCCAACCTCCGGAATCGCCATCCACAAGACACAAAAGCCAGTCGACAAAATCTACCCCAAAAGAATTCTTCTATACAAATGAACCTCGAATCCCGAAAGGTTTCAGGATACGAATATCAACAATGACCTCCCGACTCCAACCTACCCAAAATGCAAGGAAACTAAGGCACGAGGGTAAGTGATTCCCCCACGCTTAGCTTCGTGCTCCAACCAAATCATACCACAAGCAACAAAAAAGAAACGAGCCAAAAAGAGATGTACACCCCGCCCTCAAAAGTCACAAAACCAGGACGTAATCTAGCCCGAAAACATCGACTCCAACGCCACCGACTTATGAGCCGACACCGACAAATGAGGATCAAAGCAAATTTTTTTATTTTATTTTTTTCTCTCTTTTTTTTCTCTTTTTTTTTCGAATTTGAAAGTAATACATACAACATAGATACATGAGAATGAGAATACCCTCCCCCCTACTTAAACTACACATTGTCCACAATGTGACGACAATTAGAAGAAAAAGTAAACTAAAAATGGGGGGAAAATAGAAAATCGGGTAAATCGAAAATCGAAGGCTCAAGAGTCATGACAAACAATCCGTCAAACTCAAATTTCTTAACAACATCAATTTGAATCTCATAAATCAACTCACAACCCTCTCCCTCGAATCAATCAAACAAATGGCAAATTCAAAATTTTTTAAATTTTTTAGATTTGCACCTAGCTTAAGAGATCGAAAAGATACAACAATCTCACCGTTTCAATTTCGCCAACTCCTAGCGGTTGAACTCTTCCCAACGGGTTTTCTTTTGTGGATTTTGGCCAAAATGGATTAAGATTTGTTGTGGTTCTTTTTAGTGGTTGGGCGGTGGGTGATAGAAAATTTGTTGTGGTGGTGGAAATTTGATGAGAAATAAAGGAAAAGAAAGAAAATAAGAGGGGCCTCGGGTTGCCTCCCGAGAAGCGCTGTTGTTTAAAGTCGTTAGCTCGACTTAGTACCTTAAGCTCAATCATTGGGCTTGTGCTCCATGTGTGACAATGGTGGTTCCATGTCAATCTCCACTTCAAGTACTTGCAAAACTGATTGAGAAGAACTCTTGCAATGCATCATTAGTGCTATGAGTGTCAACCATAAACAAAGAGCACAAGCAATACCATCCAAAAATCATGCTAAATAAAAACAAGTAACACCGTTTCCCCGGCAACGGCGCCAAAATTTGGTAGGCGTTTGCCGTGTACTCCAAACCAAATATAATTAACCTACTCTCATGCACACTAAGCAAGTATAATGGAAGTAGGGATCGTATCCACAGGGAGCAAAGGAACTTGTTCGGAAATTAGTGAATTAAGAACCTTAGTATTTGCTAAGGCCAAAGTAACCGAATTGGGGGGGTTTGGAACAATGCAAGCAAGTTAAACTAAGCACAGTATTAAAATACGAAGAGATTACAATATAAAAAGGCCTTGGAGTCGATTAGCATGCACCCTAACCTAGTTTGTGGTCATGAAATCTTAACCCCCGACACTTCCTATGGTCACCTATCGAGAAGTCTAGACCTCTATCCTCCTAGATCGTGGCTAAACACACGATCCGCGTGGTTTGAACCGCCCTTACTATGCCTTAACTCAAATGAATCACACTTAAGTCAAAACCAAAGTAGCATTAAGGTCGTGGAACACGATAGGATTACAAATGTTATCAAAGCAATAACATTCAAATAATAAGCAATGCTTCTCTAAGTGCAAAAGATTAATGTTCAGCATTTAATCAAACACCTAGTATGCTACATGGAGCTAGGAACACAACAATCCGATTATGCACCTAGAATTAGCATTAGATGAATCACACAACAATACTAGTAACGTTCCTTGCAACGATTATGCAAACATCATGAAATAAAATACAAGAAGCATCAGAATGACCATAAACAAAGTAGAGGATAAGAACTTCTCACAAGTAGATTAGAGCTTCAACAACCAAATCCAAGATAGATGTTTAAGCTAGCCAAGCCATAGGATTCATTACAAATCTACAAAAGAAGAGAGGAGGAAACCCTAGACAGAAATCTCCTTTTTTTCTCTCTCAAGTCGCTCCAACAAAAAACTAAAACTAAGAAAACTCTAACACCTCACTCCAAGGGAGGAAAAGAAAACAAAAGAAGCGGCCGACACAAGGGCCGCGACTCGCGACAAACCTCGTGACTCGCGACCATGGGCAGGTCGCAACTCGCGACACTGATCGCGGCTCGCGACGCTTTGACTGCCTCAAAACCACCAAAACAAAGCTCAAAGCGGAAAATTTAAAGAGGAGAACTTGGCTTTTGAGTAAGTCCATGAAGCTGCAAAACCAGAATGAAGACGATCCTCGGACGACGAGCAAACCAAGAAGCTTGAACCACGGACCTCGGAACTCGGACTCGGAACTCCAACAAAGCTCGGAAGCCTCGGAAGATGCTACATAAAGGAACCAAGGACAAGGACCCCGGGGCACAAAAAGTGATCGGAGGACCAAGATCGGCCCTCAACTACGCCACCATGCAAACCGCTCCCTAGACTCCTCAAAACACAACATCCTCCGACAACACCTCCTAACATCAAAACTCTCCTAAATCCCGATACGAAGCTCGACCCGACACCAAAAACGACCCGAAATCCGCCTAAGATTGGCGGATAACTTAGACACATCAAACTCTCCCACACTTAAACCTTACTCGACCTCGAGTAAAAGAAAAAGAGAAATCGACACACCCAAGCACCAAAATACGCCATACCACGCCAACCTCCGGAATCGCCATCCACAAGACACAAAAGCCAATCGACAAAATCTACCCCAAAAGAATTCTTCTATACAAATGAACCTCGAATCCCGAAAGGTTTCGTGATACGAATATCAACAATGACCTCCCGACTCCAACCTACCCAAAATGCAAGGAAACTAAGGCACGAGGGTAAGTGATTCCCCCACGCTTAGCTTCGTGCTCCAACCAAATCATACCACAAGCAACAAAAAAGAAACGAGCCAAAAAGAGATGTACACCCTGCCCTCAAAAGTCACAAAACCAGGACGTAATCTAGCCCGAAAACATCGACTCCTACTTAAACTACACATTGTCCACAATGTGACGACAATTAGAAGAAAAAGTAAACTAAAAATGGGGGGAAAATAGAAAATCGGGTAAATCGAAAATCGAAGGCTCAAGACTCATGACAAACAATCCGTCAAACTCAAATTTCTTAACAACACCAACTCGAATCTCATAAACCAACTCACAACCCTCTCCCTCGAATCACTCAAACAAATGGCAAATTCAAAATTTTTTAAATTTTTTAGATTTGCACGTAGCTTAAGAGATCGAAAAGATACAACAATCTCACCGTTTCAATTTCGCCAACTCCTAGCGGTTGAACTCTTCCCAACGGGTTTTCTTTTGTGAATTTTGGCTCAAAGTGGATTAAGATTTGTTGTGGTTCTTTTTAGTGGGTGGGCTGTGGGTGAAAGAAAATTTGTTGTGGTGGTGGAAATAAAGGAAAAGAAAGAAAATAAGAGGGGCCTCGGGTTGCCTCCCGAGGAGCGCTGTTGTTTAAAGTCGTTAGCTCGACTTAGTACCTTAAGCTCAATCATTGGGCTTGTGCTCCATGTGTGACAATGGTGGTTCCATGTCAATCTCCACTTCAAGTACCTGCAAAACAGATTGAGAAGAACTCTTGCAATGCATCGTTAGTGCTATGAGTGTCAACCATAAACAAAGAGCACAAGCAATACCATCCAAAAATCATGCTAAATACAAACAAGTAACACCGTTTCCCCGGCAACGGGGCCAAAATTTGGTAGGCATTTGCCGTGTACTCCTAACCAAATATAATTAACCTACTCTCATGCACACTAAGCAAGTATAATGGAAGTAGGGATCGTATCCACAGGGAGCAAAGGAACTTGTTCGGAAATTAGTGTATTAAGAACCTTAGTATTTGCTAAGGCCAAAGTAACTGAATTGGGGGGGTTTGGAACAATGCAAGCAAGTTAAACTAAGCACAGTATTAAAATACGAAGAGATTACAATATAAAAAGGCCTTGGACTCGATTAGCATCCACCCTAACCTAGTATGTGGTCATGAAATCTTAACCCCCGACACTTCCTATGGTCACCTATCGAGAAGTCTAGACCTCTATCCTCCTAGATCGTGGCTAAACACACGATCCGCGTGGTTTGAACCGCCCTTACTATGCCTTAACTCAAATGAATCACACTTAAGTCCAAACCAAAGTAGCATTAAGGTCGTGGAACACGATAGGATTACAAATGTTATCAAAGCAATAACATTCAAATAATAAGCAATGCTTCTCTAAGTGCAAAAGATTAATGTTCAGCATTTAATCAAACACCTAGTATGCTACATGGAGCTAGGAACACAACAATCCGATTATGCACCTAGAATTAGCATTAGATGAATCACACAACAATACTAGTAACGTTCCTTGCAACGATTATGCAAACATCATGAAATAAAATACAAGAAGCATCAGAATGACCATAAACAAAGTAGAGGATAAGAACTTCTCACAAGTAGATTAGAGCTTCAACAACCAAATCCAAGATAGATGTTTAAGCTAGCCAAGCCATAGGATTCATTACAAATCTACAAAAGAAGAGAGGAGGAAACCCTAGACAGAAATCTCCTTTTTTTCTCTCTCAAGTCGCTCCAACAAAAAACTAAAACTAAGAAAACTCTAACACCTCCCTCCAAGGGAGGAAAAGAAAACAAAAGAAGCGGCCGACACAGGGGTCGCGACTCGCGACAAACCTCGTGACTCGCGACCATGGGCAGGTCGCGACTCGCGACGCTTCGACTGCCTCAAAACCACCAAAATAAAGCTCAAAGCGGAAAATTTAAAGAGGAGAACTTGGCTTTTGAGTAAGCCATGAAGCTGCAAAACCAGAATGAAGACGATCCTCGGACGACGAGCAAACCAAGAAGCTTGAACCACGGACCTCGGAACTCGAACAAAGCTCGGAAGCCTCGGAAGATGCTACATAAAGCAACCAAGGACAAGGACCCCGGGGCACAAAAAGTGATCGGAGGACCAAGATCGGCCCTCAACTACGCCACCATGCAAACCGCTCCCTAGACTCCTCAAAACACAACATCCTCCGACAACACCTCCTAGCATCAAAACTCTCCTAAATCCCGATGCGAAGCTCGACCCGACACCAAAAACGACCCGAAATCAGCCTAAGATTGGCGGATAACTTAGACACATCAAACTCTCCCACACTTAAACCTTACTCGACCTCGAGTAAAAGAAAAAGAGAAATCGACACACCCAAGCACCAAAATACGCCATACCACGCCAACCTCCAGAATCGCCATCCACAAGACACAAAAGCCAATCGACAAAATCTACCCCAAAAGAATTCTTCTATACAAATGAACCTCGAATCCCGAAAGGTTTCGGGATACGAATATCAACAATGACCTCCCGACTCCAACCTACCCAAAATGCAAGGAAACTAAGGCACGAGGGTAAGTGATTCCCCCACGCTTAGCTTCGTGCTCCAACCAAATCATACCACAAGCAACAAAAAAGAAACGAGCCAAAAAGAGATGTACACCCCGCCCTCAAAAGTCACAAAACCAGGACGTAATCTAGCCCGAAAACATCAAATCCAACGCCACCAGCTTATGACGCCGACACCGACAAATGAGGATCAAAGCAAATTTTTTTATTTTATTTTTTTCTCTCTTTTTTTTCTCTTTTTTTTTCGAATTTGAAAGTAATACATACAACATAGATACATGAGAATGAGAATACCCTCCCCCCTACTTAAACTACACATTGTCCACAATGTGACGACAATTAGAAGAAAAAGTAAACTAAAAATGGGGGGAAAATAGAAAATCGGGTAAATCGAAAATCGAAGGCTCAAGACTCATGACAAACAATCCGTCAAACTCAAATTTCTTAACAACACCAACTCGAATCTCATAAATCAACTCACAACCCTCTCCCTCGAATCACTCAAACAAATGGCAAATTCAAAATTTTTTAAATTTTTTAGATTTGCACGTAGCTTAAGAGATCGAAAAGATACAACAATCTCACCGTTTCAATTTCGCCAACTCCTAGCGGTTGAACTCTTCCCAACGGGTTTTCTTTTGCGGATTTTGGCTCAAAGTGGATTAAGATTTGTTGTGGTTCTTTTTAGTGGGTGGGCTGTGGGTGAAAGAAAATTTGTTGTGGTGGTGGAAATAAAGGAAAAGAAAGAAAATAAGAGGGGCCTCGGGTTGCCTCCCGAGAAGCGCTCTTGTTTAAAGTCGTTAGCTCGACTTAGTACCTTAAGCTCAATCATTGGGCTTGTGCTCCATGTGTGACAATGGTGGTTCCATGTCAATCTCCACTTCAAGTACCTGCAAAACTAATTGAGAAGAACTCTTGCAATGCATCGTTAGTGCTATGAGTGTCAACCATAAACAAAGAGCACAAGCAATACCATTCAAAAATCTTGCTAAATATAAACAAGTAACACCGTTTCCCCGGTAACGGCGCCAAAATTTGGTAGGCGTTTGCCGTGTACTCCTAACCAAATATAATTAACCTACTCTCATGCATGCTAAGAAAGTATAATGGAAGTAGGGATCGTATCCACAGGGAGCAAAGGAACTTGTTCGAAAATTAGTGAATTAAGGACCTTAGTATTTGCTAAGGCCAAAGTAACCGAATTGGGGGGGTTTGGAACAATGCAAGAAAGTTAAACTAAGCACAGTATTAAATTACGAAGAGATTACGATATAAAATGGCCTTGGACTCGATTAGCATCCACCCTAACCTAGTTTGTGGTCATGAAATCTTAACCCCCGACACTTCCTAAGGTCACCTATCGAGAAGTCTAGACCTCTATCCTCCTAGATCGTGGCTAAACACACGATCCGCGTGGTTTGAACCGCCCTTACTATGCCTTAACTCAAATTAATCACACTTAAGTCCAAACCAAAGTAGCATTAAGGTCGAGGAACACGATAGGATTACTAATGTTATCAAAGCAATAACATTCAAATAATAAGCAATGCTTCTCTAAGCGCAAAAGATTAATGTTCAGCATTTAATCAAACACCTAGTATGCTACATGGAGCTAGGAACACAACAATCCGATTATGCACCTAGAATTAGCATTTGATGAATCACACAACAATACTAGTAACGTTCCTAGCAAAGATTATGCAAACATCATGAAATTAAATACAAGAAGCATCACAATGACCATAAAGAAAGTAGAGGATTAAGAACTTCTCACAAGTAGACTAGAGCTTCAACAACCAAATCCAAGATAGATGTTAAAGCTAGTCAAGCCATAGGATTCATTACAAATCTACAAAAGAAGAGAGGAAGAAACCCTAGACAGAATTCTCCTTTTTTTCTCTCTCAAGTCGCTCCAACAAAAAACTAAAACTAAAAAAACTCTAACACCTCCCTCCAAGGGAGGAAAAGAAAACAAAAGAACGGCCGACACAGGGGTAACGACTCGCGACAAACCTCGCGACTCGCGACAAACCTCGTGACTCGCGACCATGGGCAGGTCGCGACTAGCGACACTGATCGCGGCTCGCGACACTGATCGCGGCTCGCGACACTACGACTGCCTCAAAACCACCAAAACAAAGCTCAAAGCGGAAAAAGAGGAGAACTTGGCTTTTGAGTAAGCCATGAAGCTGCAAAACCAGAATGAAGACGATCCTCGGACGACGAGCAAACCAAGAAGCTTGAACCACGGACCTCGGAACTCGGACTCGGAACTCGAACAAAGCTCGGAAGCCTCGGAAGATGCGACATATAGGAACCAAGATCGGCCTCGACTACGCCACCATGCAAACCGCTCCCTAGACTCCTTAAAACACAACATCCGCCGACAACACCTCCTAACATCAAAACTCTCCTAAATCCCGATACTAAGCTCGAGCCGACACCAAAACGACCCGAAATCCGCTTAAGATTGGCGGTTAACTTAGACACATCGGGGTACAATTATTTGAGTACAATTATTGGAGAAGACAAAATAATTACATCTTTGGAATCTAACTATTTTCTTTTTGACAATCTTGGGCAATTTGGATGAATTTATGTCACAACTTTTGCAATTTTGGGTGGTGCGCCAACTTTAGCCGAAAGTGAAAAAGTACTTATTCACAGTATTATTCACTTTTACTATTGCGTACTATTCATCTTTTGATTTTTCTTCAATTTGAGCGTAGAAGTAAACTTTCTTTTGTTTTGTTTCAACTGCAGCTGAAGTTGCTTGTTTTGTTGAACAGGTGGAAGCACTTGTTTGGAAATTTCTAGAAAACAATCTTTGGATACCTGCAGATTGGAAATAGTGTCCCTAAATTTTGCCTAAGTGTAAAACACTTAGCGGGATCTTTTGCTTTCTTTTTCTTGCCCTATCTTTGCGTGGATAATTCCACCTAGGGCTTTTCATTAATCTCGAAATCAAATGGATTACGAGAACATGGGTCGCCAAACAAATGCAGGCTAGAGCCTCGTGAGGAGGAAGCTGGATTTGGAAGATGGAATTTTGGGATTTTCTATAGTTTGGTGATGAATTGTAGAAATTGATTGAAAAGTTGGGACTTGTCAATGTGGGCCTTCTTTTTGGGCTGGATTTGGACTTTGTAGATGAGGATGGAGATTGTATTATCTTTTGAGGAGTGACTGGAGGAGCCATTTGGGTTTGTTTATATTGTTGAAAGCTCTGCTTGGTCCATTCATTGTAATCCTGGAGAGTAGAAGAACCATTTTGGAGCCATTTGGATACACAATTCTGCAATTTTGGATATATGCTGAAGTTTTTCCACCATTTTACCCGAAATTCTCGAATTAGGTAAAAGGGTATGGAATTTAAACTCCGAGAAAGCTATTTGGCAGAAATCAGAGAATAATTCCAGTACATAATCCAGGAAATTCAGAATATTTGGCAGAAGTAAATAATACTGGAAAATTCAAATCCTTCTTGGACTCTGGTTTTGGAACAGTATAGCTGGAACGGAGCTTGAAGCTCTTCTTGGAAGATTTCTGGAGTTGCTCCATAACGTTCCCACCATTCTATAAACCAAATTGGAAATGTTTTATTCTTTTAGAGATAGTTTGGATGGAAACTAAAGAACCACGAATGGTTATAACTTTGGATTAAGAAAGTACAATACCATGCTTGGATATAATCATAATAATTGTACGTTTGTGGGAGTTTTGAATCGTGGAGGTTGGAAGAAAATGATTTAGATTTTGAGAGAGGTGCATTCCACTCTGTACTGGAATGAACATGGTATATCAAGCATTTGGAATAATTTGTGGTGGTAGTAATATTATCTTTAAAGTGACAGAAATTTGTGTCACGAAGAATATTGCAATAATATTGGATAGGTTTGGTGATTCTAAAGAGAAACCAATCGAAATGCTTTGGATGCTTTGGAATTATTTTTTGGACGTAGGAAATGTCAGTGGTAATTGGAGGGATATTTTGAGTTTTTTGGGTGGTTGTTTCAGATATTGTTTGAGCATAAGAAATTTGTGGAAAATCAGATAAATTAGAAAATTAATTTGTAGAAATAGGAATTCCTCCAGTGGGATGGATGACAATTCCCTTTTGGTGTCTGGCTTTGGAATCGGAAGGAGAAGCCTTGGAGCTTTTCATCCTGTTCGTCCCTGCAGAGATCATATTAATCTGTTTATAAATAGAATTACATTGAAGGAGATGGACATCTTTACGTGGTAATGAAAAAGAAAATTTCAAGGAAATAAATTTATCAGTAATGGAAGTATGGATACCAATTTCATTAACCGAAATTGGATAAATTTGAGTTAAAAATGTAGTGCCAAGGATAATATTATTACTAATATACTGAACAAGAGTAAATGGAGTTTTGAAACAGCAACCGTCGTTGCAAATATAAGCTTTGGAAAGTTTGTATCTAATTTGGAGTCTTTGACCATTAGCACTGGACATGTTTAGTATGCTTATCCAACAAGTAAGCTACAGATTTAGCTTTCTTGTCCAACAAGTAAACTAGTTTCCCTTAGATGTTCTTCACTTGGAGACTTGTGCAACATTATGCGAATTAGTCTGTTCGAGCCCGAGCTTCGTTCACGAACTCCGCAAAAGGGACCCACCCTGGAGGTTTGGGTGGTGGTTCCCCCTCCGAAGCTTAAGTCAGATATCAGGAGTTGTAAGGAGAGAGTAGAGATAGAGAGAGAAAGTGAGAGAGTATTTCTTCAGAGTAAGTTTACACTGTTTGCATTGAATGATCTTTCTCCTGATTTCAGGGGTATTTAGAGTGATTGTGGTATGACAGCTATCCTTAAAAATTGCCCTAGAATAGTGGCACTTGATTGGCAAAGCAATCAGACCATGACACTTGGCAAGCTAGGATTTGTGATGGTTTATCAACCAATCACCTGCAGTCACCTTCAAAGGTTTGGGCTCTGACTAACTTTTGGGCCAGAAAAGTAAGCCTTTTTCTCCCAACTGGTTACAACCCAAGGGTTTAAATCTTTTTTTCCTTTATTTATTATAAGAGGACACGTGTACGGCCCTGATGGGCCCAAGTGTCTCTGAAGGAGCCGTAGATATTTTAGGCTACAACATTTGCCCCTAAAAGGGTTTTTACTGTTGGCCCATCTGACGGTTAAGACCCTTTTACTCGAGGTGGTTTATTCAAATTCAAAAAAGAGGCAATGACGCGCCCTTTTGGATTTTACCGGTAATAGTCGGCCGTTTTAGGCTTTTCAGGTCATCATCTTAACTTGCCCAATGGGTTTCTTACCCTCCTATATATATCCTTGATGTGACCTCATTAAATCATTTCACACCTTGAGAGAATTTTTCTAGAGAGTGAAGCTCTGCACATTTTTTTCTAGAGAGAGAGAAATCGTCAAATCTCAGTCTTCTTCACCGAATCGTCCAAGCGTTTCGTCAGGTATCTTTTCTTTCATCTTTTTCACTATCCTTTATTCTTTATTTTTTCTTTGAAAATCAATAAAATGGAATCTTCTTCTTCGTCAAATAATCCTAGCCGACCAAGAGCTTGTCTTAACCACTAGAACAGAGTATTTCTTCTTCGGCGCATTCTAGAGTTGGGCCTCTTACGGCCGAGTACATATTTTTTTATGGTTTTGGCCGAGAAAGTCGAGCGACCAGTCTTTACTGTGCGGGGTAATCGGCGTGCGTCAAGCAAATGGCCCGTCTAAGACGAAGGGTATTACTCCCAACAAATAGTTCCGACATGGAGGAATCTCCTGGACGAGTTCCGGATGAGACGAGGGAGGCCCAAAGTGCTCAACCTTTGGACGGGCCCCTTTCCCTTGGCCGCGATTTTGAAGATCCTCAAATAAACCTTGAGGCCGGTCCTTACGGTAGGGACGTCGATATGGAGGAAGCGGCGGCGAGGGACAATAATGGAAGTGAATGCGAGTGCTTGCCTCGTGCGAGATTAGGGAGACGCTTAGGTCCCCTTTCCGACCCCGCATTTATTTTAGTAAATCGTAAATGGTTGGAGAAGATAGGATCGACCCTAGCTATTTATCCACTTACATGCCCATGCAGGCTTCTCTTTCGTCATCCCAAATAAAGAGGCCACACTTCCCCGAGTGCTCCCAAAATCACTTCGCCGTCTACAAGCTAGCCTTGGGCCTGGATTAAGGTTCCCCCTCCACGATTTTGTAGAACAAGTGCTAAGGTATTACAACATCGGCCATAACCGGGCTGGCGCCAAATGCACGCACTGACGTTCTTACTTTCATAGCCATCTCGCGAGTGCGCGGCCTAGCTCTTTCTCTTGAAGCCTTCACCCACATTCATTATGCGGCCAAGTTTCCGGGCCGTGGACGGGACGTGGCTCGGCATCTGCAACCGCCCGGTTTTCTCACCGCTTAGGGTAAGCCGTCGAAGATGCACGAATGGAAACCTAGGTCTTCATCTTCCTGCGACGGCCAACGGCTACGCTGCGAGGTCTATCGATTTTATAATCGAGCCGTCATGAATCTTGGGCAGCGATCTGGCGGAGTTGGAGGACCAATACGATGAAGAGGTAGTGGAGTACTTTAGATTGAAAGAGTATTCCAGGCCGGGTCAGTCATCCTTTAAAGGGCCAGCGAACTGGATACCCTTTAAAGAAACATTCTCGGAGATATCAGCATGTCCAAGTTTACTGATAATTTGTGGAAAGAGTTCGCAAGAGCGATCTTTGAGAAGAGGTTGAAACCCCGGTAAAATTAATTTTTAATTTCTCTTTTTCAATTTTTTTTTTTAGACGAGGATTCATCTGACTCGTCAAGGATTGATTTCCAATCCTTGGACGAGAATCACCCAAAGAAGGAAGGCGTCCAGGTTTGGACGGTCACCTTCTTTGGGCCATTCTCGTCTGAGATACTGAACAGCTTTAGACGAGGACCGTTTGGGTTCGTCTAAGTCGGTTTCCATTCTTTGGACGAGTCCATGTTTGGACGGCCACTTTCTTGGGGCCCATCTCGTGCGAGATCTTGAACGGCCTTACGGTTCCGTCCCGATTGAACCCCAATCCTTGGGCCAGTATCACCCGAAGAGAGGAGGGCGTCCATGCTTGGGCGGCCACCTTCTTTGGGCCCTTCTCGTCCGGCGACTTTGAGTTCCAATACCGGACGAAAAGTTGATTTCTAGTCCTTTGACGAGAATCATTCTAGTCCGTCCAATTTTGGACGACTTCCTTCTTTGCATCACTTTCGTCTGCGTATGGAAACTCCTTTGGACTAGGTTTCCTTAGGAAAGGGGTTGTCCATTTTAGGACGCCTTCCTTCTTCGGGTGATTCTCGTCCGGAGCTTTATGATTATTTTATAGATTTTGTTCCTTGGACGACTCGGATAATGACTTGTTCATTTTTGCAGAAAAATGCCCCTACCAACAAACTTCCGCCGGGGAAATCCTCCTCGTCCAAGAAGAGGCCTACAGCGGCCGCAGACCAGTCTCCAGCCAAAAAATCTAAGGGCTTTACTCAAAAGAAGACGGAGAAGAGCACTCCGTCCTGCAAGGAGGTTGGAGAGAAGACAATGCTTCCTCCAAAGGACAAAGTCCTAAAGGAGGAGCCGTCTGGTGCTTCCCCGGCCTTGGAGGAGAAGAGTGATGCTCCCGGTGGTCAATTGGATATTTTGCCTGCTGATCCAACTGAAACCAGACTAGAGTCGGCTTTGGCACTGGTAATTTCGGAGCCAGAGACGGCTACTGACAACTTCCCGGGCCTCAGCGGCTCGGTGGCGAAGCTGGTCTCGCAGATGCCGCTATCCGTCAGGACAGCCTCCTTATCGTCGGGTGAGTCATATTACCCAAATAGAGTTAGGACGGTGCGGGTCGGCGGACGATCCATGAGTCCGTCCCAACGACAAGCCATAGTCTTTCCCATCAAGAGAAGCCGACTCCCCCTCTTTCGAGATAAGGGCAAAGGACCGACTTCTCCCACAACTGGTCCCCCTATAGACTCGGACGAGGAGTCTTCTGCTGCTTATGCCAAGATGTCAAAAGTTGAACGAGATCGGCTGAAGCAGGAGTTGTTCAAATGTTACCCTGAATCCTATATTAAAGGGTTGATGGGAGCATCAACCGGGCATGTGGGCTACATGTCACAACTTGCTGCTAAGGTATAATTTGTTGCCGCTGTTGTGTTTATACTTGTAAAAAAATTTCTTTTATAACCCGTTTAATGACTTGCTTTGTTTTCAATGTTCCGACTTACGGCTCGCGAATATTGACGAGGAGTGGGCGAGGGGGCTTAGGAAAGAAAATAAGGAACTCGTCCACCCGGCTATGACGGCTGGCGACAAGGCTATCCATGACATTGAGATGGCTAATACTCTTCACCGCCAATCACTTGGAGGCCTTGGAGTCCGGATCGGCGGTCTCGGAATCCGAAAACAAGAACTATCTTGTTACTATCAACCAGCTGTACAAGGAACAAGACCGACTGAAATTGGTCTTAGACGCCGTCTCAGCTGAGTTGAAGGGGGAAAGGGATACTGCTCTTCTGGCCGCGGTCCAACTGAGGAGGGAGAATATCATCCTAAGGGCAAAGAATGCCCGTCGCAAAGGAAGCGGCCCAGGCCGTTAATGACGCCAAAGAACGCTTTAATCAAGTCATTGAGACGTCCGAAGACCGGGCCGCCAAAGCTTTTGAGATCTTGGCCGAGCCTAGTGAGGTCCCGAGCTTTGTTCGGCGTCTGGAATTTCAAGAGAGTGTTCACCGTGCACTGGTGTCTGCTGAAGAACCTCCTGAATTCTCTGAGTCAGACGAAGAGGGTGCGGACGAGGAAGAAGACCTTGAGGACAACCAATAAACTCCCAAAGAAGGAGATGCCTAGCTTTAGGTTTATTTTTCTAAGTTTCTTGGCTTGTTTGCCGTCGTAGCTTTGTCTCCTCTAGCTTTATACTTAAGTTGTAAGTTTTTGACAAGTATTAAATGAAATGCCTTTTGCCAATGGCTTGTCCTTGCTTTTATTGCACTTAAATTATCATCAAGTATAAGTGAGACTCGTCCATCACTTCTTAGACGCCTTCCCAACTTACCGAGACAAGCAAGTACGGTTGAGACTCGTCTCGACTTTTGAACGGTCCGCAAACTTATAAAAAGTATCATCCTTGTCTCCGGACGATCGCAAAACATTCCAAAATGTAGCCAAGTATAAGCCGAAACTCGTCTCGGATTTCGGACGGTCTCGCATACTTGATTAAGGCAAGATTATCAACCTTGTCCTTGGACGATCGTGAATCTTTCCAAAATATAGCCAAGTACAAGATGAGACTCGTCCTGGATTTTTGGACGGTCTGCAAAATTTAGTTAGGGAAAGATTGTCATCCTTGTCCTTGGACGATCGTGAATCTTTCTAAAATATAGCCAAGTACAAAGTGAGACTCGTCCAAAATATAGCGGTTTATGGACGAGCCACGCTTAGCCGTTTTTCTCGAGTTGGCAACACTCGTCTTGGAAGTAGCGAAACATTACAAGGGCATCTATTGCCTAGTTCGTCCTGGTCTTTGGACGACCTTTGACTGGGAGCTCGTGCTACGGACTTGTCTTGTCCCCCCTTCTTGGGCTTAGCTCAACCGTATATTATGGACGTGCCATGGTCCAAGAAGGAGAACAGCCAAAATTAGCCGGGCTGCTGAAAATGCTAAGGACGAGCTTTAGATATATGGGCAAACCATGCGTTGGCCGGCTTCCTTGAGGGAGCAACACTCGTCATGAAGTAGTGATCCCTTACTAGGGTCTTTACTACTTAGCTGACCGTGTATTTGAAAGTAAGTATCCTTTACTAAGGGCTTATTTCAGGTCAGCTTTCTCTTAAAGACTTTGACGTTTCTCTTACTAGAGATTTTTGTCAATTTGTTGACCATTTATGTGTTTTAACCTTTAGATTGTTACACTTTGGCCGGTCTCTTCGAGGGAGTGATGTTCTGCAGAGAAGTGAGCATTTTTGACGCTCTATTGCTCTTTGTAATTTTGTCCAAGTTACTGTCACTTTTAGACTAATAATTGATTTAATGCCCCAAAGTGAAACAACTTGGTAAAAAATAAACAAAGGCGAGAAGGAAGTAGGAATTGTATTATATTAATTTTGCTTGACTGAAGGCCAAGATACATGTATACAATTCTTTTTCTCTTGTTTGTGCCGTGGCACTTTGGAGTGATTATAAACTACTAGCCAGTTTCTTGGCAATTAAATGAGTCAGACGTGTTACTTCTTCAAATTATCTGAGTTCTAAGTGCGCTGTATTGGTCGTCCATCCATATCTTGGAGACGAAAAGTTTCGCTTCGCACCTCTTAATTAATCAGATAGGCTCCTTCCCAATATGGTGTTAGTTTCCCCAGCTCCTTAGCTCATCCAATTGCCTCCATCTTCCTTAGAGCCAGGTCCCCTACCTTCAGTGGTCGTCTAGCGACTCTCTTGTTAAAGTCCCGAGCCATTCGCAGCTTGTACAATTGCATTCTTAACAAAGCGTTGCCCCTGACTTCTGGGACTTGATCCAAAGCCGTGCGCAATGCAGCCTGATTGGCATCTTCCTCTACAAGCATGACTCGCGGGGTGGGTTCCTCTATCTCAATGGGCAAGACGACTTCAGTGCCGTAGACTAACATGAAGGGTGTCTCCCTTGTAAAGTTTTTGACGGTGGTTACGATGGACCATAACACTAGGCGTAGCTCTTGACCCATTGTCCTTTAGCATTATCCAACTTTCTTTTGATCCCATTGGATAGAATCTTGTTGAAGGACTCTACTTGCCCATTGGCTTGTGGGTGGGGGACCGCGGCGAAGTGGGCTTTGATTTCTCTTTACGCAAACCAATCTTTCATCTTAGGCGTTTCAAAGCGTGGACCATTATCAAAGACGATGGAATGCGGCATGCCAAAACGAGTTATAATGCTCTTCCAAATAAAGCCTTTGACGTCATTCGTTGTTATACCCCGCATGGCTAAAGTCTCTATCCATTTAGTGAAGTAGTCCACAGCTACTATTACAAACTTATTTTGCCCAGCGGCCGCAGGGAAAGGTCCTAGGATATACATGCCCCATTTGGCAAAAGGCAGAGGGAACAAGATAAGAGTTAAGTAGTTGGACGGCTTCTGATGCAGATTTCCGTGCTTCTGACAACTGTCGCACTTCTTTGCATAGACGAGAGAGCATCTTCCTTTAAGGTAGGCCAGTAATACCCCGTCCTTAAAGCCTTTTCTCCCAAAGCTCTTCCCCCAATGTGAGATGCCTGAAGCTCCTTCATGGAGTTCCTTGAGAACCTCTAGACCATCTTCCCGGGTGATGCACTTGAGGAGAGGACGATTGAACGATTTCTTATAAAGGGTCTCATCCCACGTTCAAACCATTTGTCTTAAGCCTTCACATACTTGGCCTCTACGAGTGCGAGGCGGCCGTCCCGACTTCTTGCATTCTATTATAGGCTCCATCAAACCGCCCCTCGGCTAAGAAACATGATTTGTTCTTGGTCAATACTCTTTTTGGGTTTAACTTCCCAAAACACTGTTCTTGGCGCATCACCTTCGAGCCGGCCGGCGAATTTTGAGAGAGCGTCTGCTTAATGATTTTCTGACCTTGGTTCTTGGTCGAGAATAAATCGTTTCAAAGGCTCAATCTCATCCTTGATCAGACGCATATATTTTCCCATTTATGCTTCTTTACATTCAAAGTCCCCATTGACTTGACTGACAACCAAGAGAGAGTCGACTTGGCCTCAATCTCTAGAGCTCCAGCCGCCTTGCACATTTTGATCCCAGCCAGAAGTGCTTCATATTCAGCTTCATTGTTGGACGCTTGGAATTGGATCCTTAGCGCATATTCAAACTTATCTCCTTCTGGAGACTGACAAATGATTCCTGCCCCACATCCATTGACAGTGGACGATCCATCAACCATGAGCGTCCAATGCTTCCTCCCTTCAGCTGGATCAAGTATTGGTTCTATAGTTGTCCGAGTAAGCTCAACTATAAAATCTGCCAAAGCTTGCCCCTTAATGGCTTTCCTTGGCTCAAATGATATATCGAACATGTTAAGCTCAACAGCCCACTTTAACATCCGTCCAGCGGCTTCCATCTTTTGCAAAACTTGCTTCAAGGGTTGGTTAGTGTAGACGAGTATACTGTGAGCCATGAAATTTTACCTTAACTTTCTGCTGGCCATGACGAGGGCCAATCCAAACTTCTCGACTGGAGTGTACCTAGAGCACATGACTCACAAAGTATATTGGAACTTGCACGGACTCTCTTTCAGCCAGCAGAACAACACTCACAGCCTGAGTGGACACAACCAAGTATACAAACAGTTTCTCCCCCTCGGCTGGACTGACCAACCTAGGCAGCTGACGAAGGTGATCTTTGACTTCTTCGAAGCGCTTGCTCGGCTCGCCGTCCACTCAAACTTGCCTTTTTTCTTGATAGTAGCGAAAAAGTGATGTCACTTGTCGCCCGACTTAGACAAAAAGCGTCCAAGGGCAGTCAAGCAACCCGTCAATCGCTTAACTTCCTTTATCTTTGACGGAGATTTCATGTCTAGAATAGCTTGGATCTTTTCAGGGTTGGCTTCTATTCCCCTCTAATCTACTAAAATGCCTAGGAACTTCCCAGACAAAACTCCAAAAACACATTTGCTGGGATTCAATCTTAAGTATTTTCTGAGAGTTTCGAAAGTTTCTCTCAAATCACCAACATGATATTCCTTTTGCCGACTCTTGACTATCATATAATCAATATATGCTTCCATGTTCCTTCCCAATTGTGGCTGAAAGACAGTGTTAATCAGTCTTTGAAAGGTGGCCGAGCGCATTACAAAGGCCAAAAGGCATCCTCGGCCCGGTCATCTGACCCTTTCTCAGTAATGAAGGACGTTTTGTAATGATCCTCTGACCACATGGGGATTTGATGAAAGCCTGAATATGCATCCATGAAGCTTAACAAAGCATGGCCGGCGGTGGAGTCCACCAGTCGATCCAACTTAGGCAAGGGGAAACTGTCTTTGGGACAAGCCTTATTGACATCGGTGTAGTCCGCACACATCCTCCAAGTGCCATTAGGCTTTTGCACCATGACTACATTCGCTATCCATTCGGGATAATAAGTCTCTCTGATGAATTTTGATTCCAACAACTTCTGAACTTCCTGGTCGACCGCCTGGTTCCTGGTCGGTCCTAAATGCCTTTTCTTCGACGAACGGGTTTTAAACTTGCATCAATTCCAGACATTTCTTGAACACTGATAAGCAAAAACGTCTTGAAATTCTTTCGGCAAGGGCGATTAAGAGGCCCCTCAAATCGGGGAGAGAGTTAAGACCCAATCTTCAAGGTTCTTTCTGGACGAGCCTCGTCCAAACAGACATCTTTTGGGACTTCCACCGGCTCTCGGACGTTCTAGTCCCGGCCCATAATGGCCATTACTTCTTCGAGACGAGGGTGGCTCTTCCTTGACGGGCTTATACTTCCATTTCTTGCTGGGGAGATGTTCAGACATTTTCCTTGAGGGAGCAATCGGCGTCTGAGGACTCTCAATTGCCATTCTCAGCGAGGCCACTTGGTCCTTTACAGTTTCGGACGCCTTCCTTTCTCCAGCAACCTTCGTCTTATCTTTCCCAAATTCAGAGGGGCTTCTTCCGCCAGCGATCTTCGTCTGGTCTTCATTGTCTGCTTTCCATGACGACAGATTGAGGGTTGTTAGGTAACATTCCCTAGCCGCCTGCTGATCTCCATACAAAGAGCTAATTTTGCCACCATCACATTTAAATTTCATAAGCATCAAGTGACTTACAATTACAGCTTTAACATGATTCGAGTTGGCCGGTCCAAGTATGACATTATAGAGTCGTCAAATCTCGGACAACCAATAACTTGATAAACAAAGTCCTTGAGGCATCCTTCTCTCCAACTCGAACAGGCAAAGTCACTGTTCCCATGGGATGGATGACTCCTCCCCCAAACCCTATGATGGGATGATGGACGGGGACCAAGTTATTCTCATCAAACTTCAATCTAGACAAGCAATCTGCGCTAATGATGTCTGTCGAGTTTCCGGTGTCAATCAGAATTCTTCTTACTCTTAAGTTTGCTATCTTCATTTCTACAACCAAAGGGTCATCATGGGGAGTCTTCAGCTCCCCCCGATCTTGCTCACTAACCACCACCTTTGGGAAGGGCTCGGCCTTTGTCTGATCAGTTAGCAAGACTTGGCCGAGCTCCCTGATTTTTGTGCCCTCTATTGGTTGGTCCTCCAGCGGCAAACCCTCCTGAGATAACAAGTACAACATCCTCGTTAGTGCTTTCACTCTCCTTCTTCTTGCTCTGACGATCATCTCTCCTCTGAAACTTCTTTCCACCTTGGGGTAAGTATGAGTTATCTTTCCTTTTCGAGCTAGATCCTCCAAAGCCCTCTTAAGGTGCTTACATTCATTGGTCTCGTGACCACAGTCTTTGTGAAAGTGACAGTATTTACTCTTGTCTCTGTTTTCGTAAGGAGTCTTCATTTCAGCCAGAGCCTTCAGCTCATATTGGTCCTTTATCTCCATAAGAATGGAGTATTGGTCCTTGCTGAATTCAATATGGTTGGCTGAAGGCTCAGATTCCTTTCTCTTGCTTCTTCTGGACGAAGTAGTGGTTGAGGTAATTGCCCAAGTCTCGGCCTTTTTGGGGTTGCTCTTCTTTGGGTGAGCAACCTCTTGAGCTTCTTGGACTCGGGGTGCTTTGCCTCGGCACATACTTCGATGGCGTTTATAAACGCTTCGGCTTCCTTTAAAAGCTTCGGCAAGAGTGGTGATTTTCTTTTTCACCAGTTCAAACTTAAAACTTCCTGGCGTTAGTCCCCTGATAAAGGCGTCAAAGGCCACTCCAGCATTGAGATCTTGAATCTGAAGGGCTTCTACATTAAATCTTTTAACAAAACTTCTGAGGGCTTCCTTGGGTCCTTGGACGACTTTACCCAAGTGCATGCTTGTTTTCAGTTCTTGCCAATTGGCAACAAAGTGACTAGTGAATAGGTAACTGAGCTCAGTAAAATTGTTGACTGAATTAGGGGGGAGATTGTTAAACCACTTCTGAGCTACTCCTTTCAGAGTAGCCGGAAAGTTCTTACACCATGTAGCATCATCCACTGCTTGGACGTACATCTGATGCTTATAAGCGGATAGGTGATCGTCTGGATCGGTAGTTCCATCAAAGGGCTCTATAGTAGGAAGTTTTACCTTTGGGAAGGGGGCGCTTCCATGATCCTGGCCGAGAACGGGGTCGGCCAGTTGATCCGGAGGGCTCCCAGTCGTCCCTCGATGGGTATGAACTCCTTTCTACGTGTTCTTTCAACACGGGGTTAGATGAAGTGTTTGCGGGGATGAACGCCTATAAACCATGGGCTTGAACCACCGTTTTTCTTATCTTGGACGAACAAGAGAAGGGCCCGGACTTCTTTCTTACGTTACGGACGGTATCCTCAAAGGAGGGTCTCTCGAGTACGGTGTAGACCACGTGGCCTACCGTTGTAATGCAGCAGCTTTCTTTGCCTCGAGGTATTCCCTGGCATATGTTTCCATTCGGTGCCCGCTTGGACGAACATGATCATGGGTCCTAACCACCAGGTTCCAGTCCATCTTCCTTCACTGCTCACTAACTTCTTTCTGCTTTTCTCTGGCTGTTCTCCTAGAGGGTTCCTCGACGAGCAGTCGACTTGGACTGCACGGTTCCCTCGGGAATGCCCCCAAGGGGAATTGGATTGCGAGCTGCGCTCCGATTTATACGAAAAAACAAGATGTTGCTCTTGACTGCATTCTCGGACGGCTAGCTGCCATCTTGAGTCGAAAATCATTCAAGACGTTCTCAAGATGGGCGGCGATCCTTTGGACGTTCAAGATTCTCTCGTATGACAGTACTTGACTTTTCCGGGGACATTGATGATGGACGGAAGCTTATCCCTTCCTCGAGGCGGTCTCTCATGGTCTGCTTGTATCTTCGACATTGATCTGAAAACTTCGATTTCTAGCCACGTTGGATGATTGTCAGTCAGTCATCGTGCATCTCCCCACAAACGGCGCTAAATGTTTAGTATGCTTGTCCAACAAGTATGCTACAGATTTAGCTTTCTTGTCCAGCAAGTAAACTAGTTTCCCTTAGATGTTCTTCACTTGGAGACTTGTGCAACAATGTGTGAATTAGTCTGTCCAGAGCCCGAGCTTCATTTCTGAACCTGCAAAAAGGGACCCACACTGGAGGTTTGGGTGGTGGTTCCCCCTCCGAAGCTTAAGTCAGATATCAGGAGTTGTAAGGAGAAAGTAGAGATAGAGAGAGAAAGTGAGAGAGTATTTCTTCAGAGTAAGTTTACACTATTTGCATTGAATGATCTTTCTCCTGATTTCAGGGGTATTTATAGTGATTGTGGTATGACAGCTATCCTTAATAATTGCCCTACAATAGTGGCATCTGATTGGCTAAGCAATCAGACCATGACACTTGGCAAGCTAGGATTTGTGATGGTTTATCAACCAATCACCCGCAGCCACCTTCAAAGGTTTGGGTTCTGACTAACTTTTGGGCCAGAAAAGTAAGCCTTTTCTCCCAACTGGTTACAACCCAAGGGTTTAAATCTTTTTTTCCTTTATTTAATATAAGAGGACACGTGTACGTCCCTGATGGGCCCAAGTGTCTCTAAAGGAGCCGTAGATATTTTAGGCTACAACAGGACCAATGTTCAGTGGTTTTCTCATAGTATTTAGAAGGAATTAGTCCTTCCTTAATACAATTGAGATCAGCACCACTATTAAACAATGCCATGCTATTAATTTGGAAATCATTATCTATAATCAAAGTAATTAGACAATACCATTTCTGGTAATTAATTCTTTGAATAATTTGAAGAAAATTTTCATCATTAATTGGATTTTCATAAATCTGGATAGAATTTGTTTGAATAGGAGGTTCTGATGGTTCTCCGATTTCAAAATTGGAATTTTGAAGAAGTGTAATTTTTCAAATCTTTCGTTTGATGATTCAAAACATTTTTCTCAAGTTCTTTAATATGAGATTTAATTTAATTAACCTCAGATTGGAGATCTTGGGTATTTATTAAACTTTCAAGATATTACATTCTTAAGGCACTATCTTGAATTTGATCAACAATTTTGAGAAGTAATTCTTTTTCCTTCTCTTTTTTTTGAAATAACACAAAGTTCTTTTGAACATAATTGGATAGAATGATCAGAATTAAATTGATCAGAATCCTGATCATAATCTAGTTGGTAAATAATATTATCGAAATCAGAATGCTCAGATCCTTCTGGCTCACTCTGATTCAATTGGAAAATATTAATCTTATTTTTAAAACCACAATTATTTGCCTTGTAACCAGGCTTGCCACATTTGTAACAAATAATCTTTTGGAAATCCTTTTATGAAATTTCCGTTGGAAATGTCTTCTTCTTTTGATAAAAATTTTCAGAATAAGGTAATTTCTTTTAACGAAATTTTTGAACTTGTTTATACTTCTGTTTTCGAACAGTAGAAGGGGCTTGCATTTTCTCAAAGCCAAAGGCTTCACAGAAAGATCCAAGTTCTTGTCTTTGCTAAGCTTTTTCATTTCCATACTTAGATTGGATCTTTAGCTCATTGTAAAGAGATAGTCCTTCCTTTTTTATGGAAGCAAACAATTGTCCATATGTCAATTGATCATACGAAATTGATTCTTTATTTGTAGCCTCTCTTAATTTTTGGAAGATTCTTTGAGCAAATAAATTTGGAAGTCCATAAACGACTTTTTCTTTCCACAATGGTTGTTGACTATCGTTTCTGGTAAGAACATTGGACAAGAATGTATCTTTATACCAGCGATAATCATTCAGAGTTAAACAACGAAGATTTGTTAAAATTAAAGATGAAGATTTTGAACATTCATTTGTTCCACCAATAATGGAGAGAAATAGTTTAGAGTAAAAGAGCAAATCCGTCTTTCGTTCCATCTGGTTTAGTGTGAGAACAAATGCGTGCTCTTTCTTCTGGAGTGAAAGTGTTATCCCACCAACTTTTTAGTTGGCTGGAAAAACTACTCACAATATTGAAAGTAATTTGATCATTTGAAAAATTATTTGAAGCATATGCACTAGCTGCAATACACATTTCTTGCAAAACTTTGGAAATTTCAAATTCTGATCTACCATTTATATTCTAATCATATAGTTGGTCACCAGAATAAGCTTTTTGTGAACCATAGGTTCCTCTTTCTTCAAATTAAAGATCAAGAGGAGTAGGTCTGGAATAATAATTTCTCATTGGATTATTGTTTCGATTTTTAAAACGAATTCTACTAACTTGAGATAGAGACTCGTCACCTGAAGAAAAGGCTTGGACAGTTTCATTTGCCTTTTTATCCTTTTCTATACATGTGATGTTTTTGTCTAACATTTCGAAATTCTTTTTAAAATATTATTATTACCAATACCTTTTGAAATTGGAAAGACGGTTGGAACATTAATAAGAGGTTTTGTAATTTCATTTGGAAAACTTGAATTTTCTTTGTTGGAGAGAAATTTCATTTATCTTCTTTGACAAAGCATCTACTTCTTTGGAAGACTGAGATTCCGAAGTTTGATGATCTTTTGAAGACAAGGAATCAATTTGAGTTGATATTATATCAACTTGTTTGGAAATTGTATGTAAAATTGTACTTGAAAAATTATTTTGTTCATAAACCTTTTTGATATCTCCTAAAGTAGGATCGACTTGTCATCGGCATCTCTTCCTACTTTATATGGAGCGACTTTACAAGTACCTTCATCCGTGGTAACTTGCAAACCTGTTAATGGAGGATGAATGGACGAAACCAATTCACCATTATGAAGAGTCCATTTTTGAGCTAAATTGGATTTAACACATAAATCCGAAAATTGATAAGGAATTTTTTAAATTACTTAAGTATATTGGAAGCCATGTAAAAAATGGAATATTTGCGAGATAAATTGTTCTTGAGATCATAATATTCTTCACGAACAAAATCTTGAAAGCAGACTTATCAAAATTGGAGAAAAAACATATTCTTTTTTCAAAATGTTTTGGATCATTAAAATCTTTTCGAATTATTTCTTTATCAATTTGGAATCTACCTCTAGTGAGAACATTCAAGCTAGAATATTTTGGAGGTCTCATATCAGACTTAGTTGGTGATGGAATGTCATCTTTTTGAGTAATCGGTTTCTTTTGAACCTGGGTGCCTATTGGAATTAGAAACCTTTGAAAGAACTTTTTCGAGTTTTTTCTTCAACGTCTTCCTACTGATAAAACACTACAATAACAGTTATAGTCTGAGGGAACGGAGGGACCACCTTACCGGGACCAACAACACGGCTGACCAAACGGCTTTACAGGCTGACCAAACCCCAAATTTGCCAAACCCCGAGATATAACCACTATTACGGCGGTTTAACAATATTGGATGCGAGAATAGAAACTAAGAGCGAGTTTAATTCGAGGCTCGATAGATAAACAATTTTGAAATGAAAACAAACTTATTAAAGTGCATGAAATGGAAACTTACGAAGTAACTTGGAAATGATAATTTTTGCTCTAATTTTTGCTCTCTATTTTATACTACGATTACAATTGGATACAAGAGAGTCTATTTATAGACTAATGATGGGGATACAATTATTTGAGTACAATAATTGAACAGACATAATTATTACATTTTTTGAATCTAACTATTTTCTTTTTCACAATCTTGAATAGGTGGATGAATTTTCTCCGCAACTTTTGAAAATCTTGGACAGATGCGCTTAACTTTTGATTTTGTCTTAAATTGTACGTGGAAGCAAACTTCTTTTGCTTTGTTTCAACTTGCTTCTTGAAGTTGCTTGTTTTGTTGAGCAATTGGAAGTCTTTGTTTGGAAATTTCGGATCTTTGGATACTGTAGATTGGAAATAGTGTCCCTAAATGTTGCCTAAGTGTAAACACTTAGCGGGATCTTTTGCTTTTGCCCTATTTCTGCGTGGATAATTCCACCGGGCTTTTCATTAATCTCAGAAATCAAATGGATCCTGAGAACATGGGCCGCCATACAAATCTGGGCTAGAGCCTTGTGATGAGGAAGCTGGGTTTGGAAGACGGACTTTTGGGATTTTACGTAGTTTGACTAATGAATTGCATAAATTGATTGAAAAGTTCGAGACTTGTCAATGTGGGCCTTCTTTTTGGAACTGGATTTGGACTTTGTAGATGAGGATGAAGATTGTATTAACTTTTGAGGAGTGGATGGAGGAGCCATATGGGTTTGTTTATATTGTTGAAAGCTCTGCTTGGTCCATTCATTGTAATCCTGGAGAGCAGATGAACCATTTTGGAGGTATTTGGGTACACAATCCTGCAATTTTGGATATATGCTGAAGTTTTTCCACCATTTTACCCGAATTCTCAAATTAGGTAAAAGGGTCTGGAATTTAAACTCCGAGAAAAAGAATAATTACAGCACATAATCCAAGAAATTCAGAATATTTGGCAGAAATAAATAATACTAGAAAATTCAAATCCTTCTTGGATGTAGTTTTAGAACAGTATAGATTGGAACGGAGCTTGAAGCTCTTACGGAATGATTTTTGGAGTTGCTTCATAACGTTCCCACCATTTAAGAAACCAAATTGGAAATGTTTTATTCTTTTGGAGACAATCATGATGGAAACTAAAGAACCACGAATGGTTATAACTTTGGATTAAGAAAGTACAATACCATGCTTAGATATAATCATAATAATCATACGTTAAGTGTTTTACAAAAGAAAGCAAAAGATCCCGCTAAGTGTTTTACACTTAGGCAAAATTTAGGGACACTATTTCCAATCTGCCAAAGATCCAGAAATTTCCAAACAACACTTCCAGCTGTTCAACAAAACAAGCAACTTCAGCAAAAGTTGAAACAAAGCAAAAGAAGTTTGCTTCCACATACAATTCAAGAAAAAATCAAAAGTGAATAGTGTTGAATAGTGCGCAATAGTAAGGTAAATAGTACTATGAATAGTACTTTTCCACTTTCGGCAAAAGTTAAGCACATCTATCCAAGATTTTCAAATGTTGCGGAGAAAATTCATCCACCTGTCCAAGATTGTCAAACAGAAAATAGTTAGATTCCAAAAATGTAATAATTATGTCTCTGTTCGGTTATTGTACTCAAATAATTGTATCCCCGTCCTTAGTCTATAAATAGACTCTCTTGTATCCGGTTGTAATCGGAATAAAAAATAGGCGGTAGAATAGAGATTTAAGAAAGATTCTTGTAATCTCCCGCTTTCTTGTACTCTCACTTTCCATCATCAATTAGAATTCAAATTTTCAAAGTTTCAAACATACTGTCAATAGTAAGTTTCCATTTACCTCTCCCTTTCAAATTTTATTGTCTTTTAAGTAATTTGTATGCCTTCCCATGTCCTGGGCCCCCTTTCCAGGTATATATGTATATTTATATACATATATATATCATATATCCATATATGTATTTAAATACATATATATATCATATATACATATATGTATATAAATACATATATATATCATATATACATATATACATATATATTATATATATAAAAATATATATATACACCAAGGAAGGGAACCAGGACAGGGGAAGGCACAGATTACTTAAAAAAGACGATAAATAAATTTGGAAAGAAAAGCAAACTAATTAAAGTGCATGAAATGGAAACATACAGTAGTAATCTTAGAAGTATGATTGAAAATTTGAATCTTTAATTCTTATTGATGATGGAAAGTGAGAGTACAAGAGTGCGGGGAGATTACAAGTAACTCTCTCTATTTTTGCTCTCTATTTTTTACTCTTAAACTCTGAGAAGAAATGGATACAAGCGAGTCTATTTATAGACTAAGGATAGGGGTACAATTATTTTAGTACAATTATTGGAGTAAACAAAATAATTACATCTTTGGAATCTAACTATTTTCTTTTGACAAACTTGGACAGATGGATGAATTTCTTCCATAGGTTTTGACATTTTTGGACAGGTGTGCATTCTTTAGCCGAAAGTGGAATAGTACTATTCACTTTTACTATTTGGCGCTATTTCGTACTATTTGCTTTTGATTTTTGATGCATGGTTGGAAAGCTCGTGAAATCAATTTTTTCAATTAATTGCTTTTGCTAGAGTGCTTATCTTAAGAGAGAAAACTGGACAGCTGGAAAGTGCTCATACATGGAAATCATTACTGACTTGGATGTAGCTGGAATCAAACCTTGGTACCTGAAAATTGGAATAGTGTCCCTTACTTTTGCCTAAGTGTAAAAACACTTAACGGGATCTTTTGATTTTTTCCTTTTGCCCTAATTTTGCGTGGATAATTCCACCGGGCTTTTAATTTTATTATTATCATTATATATACTCAGAAATCAAATGGATCTTGAGAACATATGCCGCCATACAAAAAAGGGCTCAGTGAAGAGGAACTGGAACTGTTGGAAGATGGACCTTTTGAAGTTTGATTGATGAATTGAAGACATTGGTCACAGAGCTCAGCCTTATTAATTTGGGCTTTACCTTTGGACCTTGTCTTGGACTTGGATTTTGAGGATGATGGAGACTTTTCTAGTTACTGAGACGTTGAGGGATTGACTGATGGAGCAATTTGGAGGTGTTGGGTTTGCTGATATTGTTGAAAACTTATTTTTGTCCAGTTGTTGTATGCTTGTAGAGCAGATGGACCATTTTGAAAATACTTGGACACACATTCTTTTAGTTTTAGATATATTTTAAAGTTCTTCCACCATTTGATCCTAAATTCTTGAGTAAGGGAAAACGGCCTAGCAGATACGGTTCTGAGAAGAGAGTATTGCCAGCACATTATCCAAGAAATGCGAAATGTCTGGCAGAAGTATAAGGCATTGGAGAATTTGAATCCCTCTTTGATGTTGGATTTTGTACAATATAATTGGAAGGAATCCTGGAGTTCTTCAGGGAATATTTCAGGAGGTGCTCCATAACATTCTCACCATTCTAAGAACCAAATTGGAAAGGTTTTATTCTTCTGGAGACAATCTGGATAGAAGCTAAAAACTAAGAATGGTTATAGCTTTGGATGAGGAACACATTGAACCAGGCTTGGATATAATTGTAGTAATTGTATGTTTTTGGGAGAGTGGAATCTTGACAATTGGAGGAAAATGATCTTGATTTTGTGAGAGAAATATTGCAGTGTGTACTGGAAAGAACATGAAATATCTGACATTTGGAATAATTTGTGGAAGTGGAGATATTGTCTTTGAAATGGCAGGAATCGGTATCTCGAAGGATATTCCTGTAGAATTGGATGGGTTTGGTAATTTCAAAAGGAAACCAGTTGAAATTTGATGGAATTATTATGTGGGCGTATTCAGATATTTTTGTGTTAAAATATTCATGAGATGAAAATTTATTGGAAGTAAGTGTTGTTAGTAAAAGATTTTGATATGCAGGTCTGAGGACATACGAAATATCAGAGGTGATTGGAGAAGTGGTTTCTTGGGTGGCTGTTTGAGATAGTGTTTGAGAATATGAAATTGGAGGGAAACCGAATAAGTTTGAAAATTGATTTGTGGACACGGGGAATTCCACCGAGTGGGATGTGTAACAATTCCTTGTTGTTGTTGTCTCTCGGAAGTCTTCATTCTGTTCATCCCTCGCGAAATCATATTAATTTGCTTGTAAATAGAATTATTTTGAAGAAGATGGACATCTTTATGTGATAATGAAAAAGAAAATTAAAGATAAATACTTTTATCATTAAGGGAAGTATGGATACCGATTTCATTAACCGAAAATGGATAAATTTGAGTTAAAAATGGAGTGTCAAGGATAATGTTATTACTAATATCCTGAACAAGAGTAAATGGAGTTTTGAAACAGTAACCGTCATTGCAAATATAAGCTTTGGAAGTTTTTATCTATTTTGGAGTCTTTGACCATTAGCACTAGACAAATGATCAATGGTTTTCTCATAGTATTTAGAAGGAATTAGTCCTTCCTTAATACGATTGAGATCAGCACCACTATCAAACAATGCAATGCTATTAATTTGGAAATCATTATCTATAAGCAAAGTAATTGGACAATACCATTTCTGGTAATTAATTCATTGAATAATTTGAAGAAAATTTTCATCATCAATTGGATTTTCAGAAATCTGGATAGAATTTGTTTGAATAGGAGGTTCTGATGGTTCTTCGATTTCCAAATTGGAATTTTGAAGAAATGTTATTTTGGTATCAAGTTCAAAATCATTGGTTTTCAGATTTAAAACATTTTTCTCAAGTTCTTTAATCTGAGATTTAATTTGATTAACCTCGGATTGAAGATCTTGGGTGTTTATTAGAGTAACAAAAGTTTTATTGTATGGAGACTCATCAAGAATTTTTTGAAGACTAAAAGAAACTTGTTTTTCTTTTTCTTCAATTGGAGAAGATTTTAAAACAATTTCTCTTAATCTTTCAAGATATTGCTTTCTTAGGGCACTATCTTGAATTTGATCAATAATTTCAAGAAGTAATTCTTTTTCCTTCTCTTTTTTGGAAATAACACAAATTTCTTTTGAACACAATTAGAAAGAGTGATTAGAATTAAATTCATCAGAATCCTGATCATAATCTAGTTGATAAATAATATTATCGGAATCATAATGCTCAGATCCTTCTGGCACTCCATTTTTATCTCAAATTTATCCATTTTCGGTTAATGAAATCGGTATTCATACTTCCATTAATGATAAACGTATTCATCTTATATTTTCTTTTTCATTATCACATAAAGATGTCCATCTTCTTCAAAATAGTTCTGTTTACAAGCAAATTAATATGATTTTCGTAGGACTGAACAGAATGAAGACTTCCAGGAGACAACAACAACAAGGAATTGTTACACATCCCACTGGTAGAATTCCTGTGTCCACAAATCAATTTCAAACTTATCCGGTTTCCCTCCAATTTCATATTCTCAAACACTATCTCAAACAGCCACCCAACAAACCACTTCTCCAATCACCTCTAATATTTCATATGTCCTTAAACCTGCATATCATAATCTTTTCCTAACAACACTTACTTCCAATAAATTTTCATCTTATGAAGATTTTAACACAAAAATCTCAAAATACGCCCACATAATAATTCCATTAAATTTCAATTGGTTTCCTTTTGAAATTACCAAACCCATCCAATTCTACAGGAATATCCTTCAAGATACCGATTCCTGCCATTTCAAAGACAGTATCTCCACTTCCACAAATTATTCCAAATGTCTGATATTTCAGGTTTTTTCCAATACAGACTGAAATATACCTCTCATAAAATCAAGATCACTTTCCTCCAATTGTCAAGATTCCACACTCCCAAAAACATACAATTACTACGATTATATCCAAGCCTGGTTCAATGTCTTCCTCATCCAAAGATATAACCATTCTTGGTTTATTAGCTTCCATCCAGATTGTCTCCAGAAGAATAAAACCTTTCTAATTTGGTTCTTAGAATGGTGGGAACGTTATGGAGCAACTCCTGAAATATTCCCCGAAGAACTCTAGGATTCCTTCCAATTATATTGTTCAAAATCCAATATCAAAGAGGGATTCGAGTTCTCCAATGCCTTATACTTCTGCCAGACATTTTGAATTTCTTGGATAATGTGCTGGCAATACTCTCTTCACAGAACCGTATCTTCTAGGTCATTTTCCTTTACTTAAGAATATAGGGTCAAATGGTGGAAGAATTTCAAAATATATCCAAACCTAAAAGAATGTGTGTCCAAGTATTTTCAAAATGATCCATCTGCTCTACAAGCATATAACGACTGGACTAAAACAAGTTTTCAACAATATCAGCAAACCCAGCACCTCCAAATTGCTCCATCAGTCAATCCCTCAACTCCTCAACAACCAGAAAAGTCTCCATCATCCTCAAAATCCAAGTCCAAGACAAGATCCAAAGGTAAAGCCCAAATTAATAAGACCGAGTTCTTTGACCAATTTCTCCAATTCATCAATCAAACTTCTAAAAGTCCATCTTCCAACGAGTTCAATCCTTCTTCACGGGGCTCCGGCCCGCATTTGTATGGCGGCCCATGTTCTCAGGATCCATTTGATTTCTGAGTATATATATATATATATATATATATATATATATATATATATATATATTAATCATAATAATAATAATCATCATCATAATAATAATAATAATAAAGTTAAAAGCCCGGTGGAATCATCCACGCTAGATTAGGGCAAAAGAAAAATCAAAAGATCCCGTTACACTTAGGGAAAAGCAAGGGACACTATTCCAATTTTCAGGTACCAAGGTTTGATTCCAGCTACTTCCAAGTCAGTAATGATTTCCAAGTATGAACACTTTCTAGCTGTCCAGTTTTCTCTCTGAAGATAAGCACTCTAGCAAAAGCAATCAATTGAACAAATTGATTTCACGACCAACTTTTCCAACCATGCAGCAAAAGTCAAAAGCAAATAGTACGAAATAGCGCCAAATAGTAAAAGTGAATAGTGTTGGTAAATAGTGCTATTCCACTTTCAGTTAAAGAATGCAAACCTGTCCAAAAATGTCAAAAGTTGTGGAGGAAATTCATCCATTTGTCCAAGTTTGTCAAAAGAAAATAGTTTGATTCCAAAGATGTAATTATTTTGTTTACTCCAATTATTGTACTCAAATAATTGTACCCCCATCATTAGTCAATAAATAGACTCGCTTGTATCCATTTATACTCAGAGTTTAAGAGTAAAAAATAGAGAGATTTACTTGTAATCTCCCCGCACTCTTATACTCTCACTTTCCATCATCAATAAGAATTAAAGTTTCAAATTTTCAATCATACTTCCAAGATTACTACTGTAAGTTTCCATTTGATGCACTTTAATTAGTTTGCTTTTCCTTTCAAATTTTTTTTCGTCTTTTTTAAGTAATTTGTGCCTTCCCGTGTCCTGGTTCCTTTTCCTGGTATCAGAGCCATTGAAATAAACTGCTCTTAGTTTTTATTCTACATTCAATATTGTTAAACCGTTGTAATAGTGGATATATCTGGGTTTGGCAAATTTGGGGTTTGGTCAGCCTGTAAAGCCGCTTGGACAGCCGTGTTGGTGGTCCCGGTACGGTGGTCCCTCCGTTCCCTCAGACTATAATTGTTATCATAGTGTTTTATCAGTAGGAAGATGTTGAAGAAAAAACTTGAAAAAGTTTTTTCAAAGGTTTCTAATTCCAATAGGCACCCAGTTGAAAAGAAACAGATTACTCAAAAAGATAATCCATTTGATTGGGAAATG
>CANSZD010004080.1:60000-82500 GCA_947648045.1 Beta corolliflora | reverse complement strand
AATATAATTGGAAAGAATCCTCAAGTTCTGCAGGAAAGATTTCTGAAGTGGCACCATAGCGTTCCCACCATTCAAGAAACCATAATGGAAATATTTTATTTTTCTAGAGACAATCTGGATGGAAGCTAATGAACCAAGAATGGTCATAGCTTTGGACAAGGAAGACATTATGCCAGGCTTGAATGTAATCGTAATAGTTGTAGGTTTTTGGAAGAGTAGAATCTTCGTTGTTGGAGAGGGATATTCCAGTTTATGCTGGAAAGAACCTGGAATATCAGACATTTGGAATAATTGGTGGAGGTGGAAATATTATCTCTGAAATAGCAGGAATTTGTGTCTCGAAGGATATTCATGTAGTATTGGATTGGTTTAGTAAATTCAAATGGAAACCAGTTGAAATTTGTTGGAATTAGTACGTGGGCGTATTCGAGGAGATTTTTTTTATGAAAATCTTCATTAGAAAATTTATTGGAAAGGATTTTGGTATGAAGGTTTGAGAACATAGGAGATGTCAGTGGTTATTGGAGAAGTAGTTTGAGAGATAGTTTGGGCATATGAAGTTGGAGAGAAATCTAATAAATTTGAAAATTGATTGGTGGATACTGGAATTCCACCAGTGGGATGTATGACAATCCCTCGTTGTGGTCTCTTGGAACTCTTCATTCTGTTCATCCCTGCATAAATCATATTAATCTGTTTATAAATGGAATTAGTTTGAAGAAGATGGACATCAATATGTTGTAATTTAGCAGAAAATTTGAAAGAAATTCTCTTGTCACAAATGGAAGTATGAATACCAGTTTCATTAACTGAAAATGGATAAATTTGAGTTAGAAATGGAGTGCCAAGGATAATTTTATAACTAATATCCTTTACAAGGATAAATGGAGTTTTGAAATAATAACCATCATTATAAATGGAAGCTTTGGAAAGTTTATACTTCATTTGGAGTCTTTGACCATTAGCAATGGATAAATGTTCAAAATTGGAGAGAATGATCGGGAATCAAACTCATCGAATCCCGATCATAATCTAATTGGTAAATAACATGATCGAAATCGAAATGCTCATATTCCTCTGGCTCACTTTGATGCAATTGGAAAATATTTAAGAGTTTATCTCGTAAATCTGGATTATCTTGGAAAATCTCATTAATCTTATTTTGGAAGTTGCAATTATTTACTTTGTGACCAGGCTTGCCACATTTATAACAAATAATCTTTTGGAAATCCTTTTTTGAAAATTCTTTTGGAAATGTTTTCTTTTTCTTTTGATAAAACTTCTCAGAAGATGGAGATTTCTTTTGAAAATTTTGAACCTGTTTGAGCTTTTGTTTTCGAATAGTTGAAGGGGCTTCGATTTTCTCAAAGCCAAAGGCTTCACAGAAATTGCCAAGTTCCCTTCTTTGCTGAGCTTTTTGACTTCCATATTTAGATTGGATCTTAATAAGCTCATTGCAAAGAGATAATCCTTCTCTTTTGATAAAAGCAAACAGTTGGCCGTAAGTCAATTGATCATACGGAATTGTCTCTTTATTTGTGGCTTCTCGTAGTTTTTGGAAAATTCTTTTAGCAAATAAATTTGGAAGTCCTGAAATAAACTTTTCCTTCCAAAATGGTCATTGACCATCTAGTCTGGTAAGAACATTGGATAAAAATGTATCTTTATACCGACGATAATCATTTAACGTTGGACATCGAAGATTGGTCAAAACTAAAGTATTGGATTTTGATAATTCATTTGTACCACCGAGAAAATAAAGACAAATAGTTTGCAGTAAAAGAGCAAATCCTTCTTTTGTTCCATCCCGGGTTTTTTATGATTGCAAATATCACTTTGATCTTCACGGTGTGAAAGTGTTATCCCACCAGTTTTTTTGTTGGCCTGAAAAACTACTTACTATACTGTGAGCAATTTGGTCATTTGATCAATCATTGGAAGCATATGCATTGGCTGCAATACACAAGTAAAACTTTGGAAATCTCAAACGATCTACCATCTATATTCCAATCATATAGTTGATTACCATAATAAATTTTTGAGGACCATAAGCTCCTCTTTCTTAAAATTGAAGGTGCGGAAGAGTAGGTCCGGAATAACAATTTCGCATTGGATTAATGTTCCGGTTTTTGTAATGAATTCTATTAATTTGGGATGGAGACTCATCACTGAAGAAAAGGCTTGGGCAATTTCATCCGCCTTTTAATCCTTTTCTAGACACGAGATATTTTTGTCTAATTTTTCAGTTTTTTTTTTCAATAGTGCTTTATTACTATTACCAATACCTTTTGAAATTGTCCCTTCAAAAAAAAATACCTTTTGAAATTGGAAAAACATTTGGAACATTAATAAGTGATCTGGAAATTTCATTTGGAAAGGTTGGACTACGTTGTTCAAGACACTAGTAGAAAAAATGCTTATTGCTGCGGTCATTAAGTAGCCTATTGCGGCGGTTTTGACCGCGCAGCAATTAAGAGCGCAGCAATAGGTAATTAACCTATTCTTTGCGGTTTTTGACCGCAAAGAATAGGTCAGCTATTCTTTGCGGTTCTGGCAAAAACCGACAGAGGTTACACCTATTGCTGCGGTTTCTAGTCAAAACCGCAGCAATAGGTTTATTTTTTATTTAAAAAATACAACATATTGCTGCGGTTCTTGCTCAAAACCGCAGCAATAGGTATTGGTACAGGTGAAAATATTTTTTTTTTTTTTTTTGCATTTTGCCATCAAATTTGAAAGATAAAACCTAACAACTAACCCATCCACTATCCACCAATGAACATCAGATCTTGAAACAAAAACTAAACTCAAAATAATAAAACCAACATAAAAAAAAAAAATCACATTCATTCATAATAAATTAAAGTAACATCACATTCATTCGTCAAAAAACTCTAATTGAACATGGCATCACGTTCATTCTAAAAAACAAATGAAAAAATCGAAACTCTAAGTATAATCTCCTAAAAAAATCTAAGTAAAAACTATAACCAACATACAAGGAAAAAAAATGATGAAAATCAGATCTAAAAAAAAATTTAAAACCTAACATGGTGGAGTAGCCGAAAATGGTGGAGTCAGCGAACGATGCCCGAAAATGGTGTCGAAGTAGCCGAAAATGGTGGAGTTAGTGAACGATGCCCGAAAATGGTGTCTACGGCGACTTTGTACTAGCATTCGATCAATCTACACGGTTATAAACATTAATTACTTTACTAATTCACAATTTCACATCAAAAATGGAAATTCACAGATCCGAAAAGGAAGAGAAGAGGGTAGGAGATGTGAAGAAATCGATTTAAATAAAAAAAAATAAGAGAGAGAAAGAGTAGAAAAAGCGTACCAAAGCCAAAAATCAAAAATCAAAAATCATTGCAATAATAAACAAAGAACAGTGATTATGTAGACTTTCGAATATTGCAAGACCTGGCTCTCTTAATAATCACAATCTCAAACAAGGTATTATATTTAAAGGGGAAAAGACGAAAAATCACATAACTTTGATATTATTAAAAAATTATGGTTCTTACCTCCATATTTGATGAACGGCACCACCGCCACTGACGCCAGAAGATTTGTACTCAACAGCTTCGCCATATTTACGAATCAAATTCTAGAGGGGTTAATTAAAAAAAAAAGATTTGCGGAAATAAAACGCCTTCCTTCACGTCTAAGAGCTGACATCGCCATAGGATTTGATGTGCAGATCCGAAAAGGAAGAGAGGTAGGAGATTGGGAGGAGGAGAGAGAAAGGAGTGAAAGAGAGTAAAACGGCTGGAGAGTAATTAAAACGAAATGAAAGCAAAGTCCCAACCCTAGCGCGTCTTAGATATAAATGGGTCAAAGGGATATTGATGCGGTTCCCACCAAAAACCGCAGCAATAGATTAAAAGTTTATTAAAAAATAATATTTTAATCTATTGCTGCGGTTTTTTACGGAAACCGCAGCAATATATCTGGTCAAACAAGTCAACCAATTTTGAAAAATTCTCGTTGAGACCTATTGCTGCGGTTTCCACTCGGAACCGCAGCAATAGGTTGATTTTCGAATTTTCTTTTTCTTTTGACGTGATTTATTGCTGCGTATGGGTAAAACCGCAGCAATTCAACCGCAGCAATAAGCAATTATTCTACTAGTGAGAGAAATTCAATTTAATCTATTTGACAAATCATTAACTCCTTTTGAAGATTGAGAATCATAAGTTTTGAAGATAAAGAATCAATTTGAGTTGACATTAAATCAACTTGTTTGGAAATCGTATGTAAAATTGTATTGGAAAAATTATTTTGTTCATAAACCTTTTTTATATCTCCTAAAGTAGGATCTGACTTATCATCAGCATCTCTTCCTAGTTTATATGGAGCAGCTTCACAAGTTCCTTCATTAGAAGTAACTTGAAAACCTGTTAGTGGAGGATGGATAGATGAAACGAGTTCACCATTTTGAAGAATCCATTTTTGAGCAATATTGGATTTAACATATAAAAAAGAAAATGAATAAGGAATTTTTTTATTACTTAAATAAATTGGAAGCCATGTAAAAAATGGAATATTTGCAGATAATCTGTTCAGTTCTGCATAGTACTGCTCACGAATAAACTCTGTGGCAGGTTAATCAAAATTGGAGAAAAACCAATTTCTTTTTTCAAGATGCTCTGGTTATGCAAAATCTATTCAAAGCATCGGTTTGTCAATTTGAAATCCTCCTCTAGTAAGAACATTCAAACTAGAGAACTTTGGAGGTCTCATCTCAGACTTAGTTGGTGATGGTAAATCATCATCAACTATTTCTGGAATAGGAGATTTTTCAAATATCTTATAATTTTGAGAAGTAGATGGAAAGTAATATGGATTTTGAAAAGTACTGGAGCGTTCATAAGTGCAAGAAGATATTGCACTTTGGAAATCATAATTGGAAGAAGGAGATGGAATCTCCCTACTCGAATGAAATCGAATAAGAACTCTTCCATCTGGTTCTTCAATAATTTGCTCAACCTTTTTCTCCTTTAAGGTTTTTTAAATTGGTGGTGATTGAAGTTGCCATTCATCTGGAATCGTTACTTCATCCCATTCTAAGGTTTGAGGAACATGAGTACTAGCCTTACCATGTTCTACTTTGAAAAGAAAAGTTTGACCAGGAGCAAAACGTATTCTACACCTTGGATTCATTTGAGTATTTAAAAGTTAGTAATAAATATGATAAATAATGGAAAAGTTTCTTGCACCTTTAAATTGGAGATCTTTGGAAAGATTAACATCAAGAGTTAAAGACTAGAGGATATAGGGATCATCCGAGATCTTTACTCAAATTTGGAAAACATGATTGAAATAAATTGGACCTTGACAAATATTAGTATTTGCCAAAGCTAATAAAGAATCTTTGAAAGATTTAGGAGATTTATCTCTTAAAGCAAGCATAACTGGACAATCAAGACCTAATCTAACCATAGGCTTGACATCTATTTGGACACAATCAAAATGGATATACCTAAACCCTTGATTTAGATGTGTTTTGACAGACTCATTATCAAGTAATTGGATGGACATTTGACGTTGGTAAACATTGGTAGTAAATTCCTCTACCAAAATTAAATTCCCAGTTGGAAAATTTATCATAAATATCATTTTTGGAAATCATTGGCATTTTCCAAACAAATGGAAAATCTTTTTTAGTAATCTGTTTCTTTTAAACTGGATTCTTACTGCTATTAGAAATTTTTGAGAAAACCTTTTTGAGCTTATTATTTACTATTTTCTACTGGTAGACACTACAACAAAAGTTATAGTCTGAGGGATTGGAGGGACCACCTAAGGAACCACCTACACACGGCTAACCAAACCCAGTCGACCAAACCCCTTGCCAAACCCGGATATAACCACTACTAAAGGTGGCTTAACCATATTAAATGTGAAATAGTAAACTTAGAGCAGTTTGACCATGGCTCTGATACCAAGAAAGGACCCAGGACAGTTCAAAGCAGATTAACTCTAAACAGGAAAGGATCCAGGACAGTTCAAAGTTGATTAACTCTAAGGAACTGAACCTTTAAATGGAAAATGCAAATTAAAACTAAAACTAATATGTAAATTAAATGTTGGAATAAGAGCAAGACTTACAGATATAGTAAAGAGGAAAGGATGACTGAAACTTTAACTTGTATTGATAACTTGGAAAATTACAAGATTTTTATTTCACTCAAACTCTCTCTTAATTTTGCTCAAGTATATATATATATATATATATATATATATATATATATATATATATATATATATATATATATATATATATATATATATATATATATGTATATATATATGTATATATATATATATATATATATATATATATATATATATATATATGTATATATATATATATATATATATGTGTGTGTGTGTGTGTGTGTGTGTGTGTGTACATACATATTTTCAATCCGCAACATCTTTTTTTGCTCTTATGAACGATCCAATACTTATCAAAATATTGAAGATATACCTTCTTCTCAAAATTATAAAATTTTCGAAAAATATCCCATTCCGTAACTAGTTGATGACGACCTCCCATCGCCAACTAAGTCCGATATGAGACCTCTAAAGTACTCTAGTTTGAATGTTCTCACTAGAGAAGGATTTCATATTGATAAAGAAATGATTCGAATAGATTTTTATGATCCGAAAAATCTTGATCAAAGAATATGATTTTTCTCCAATTTCGATAAATCTGCTTAATATTTTGTTCATGAGCAATGGTATGCTCTCATGAACAAATTTTCAGCAAATATTTCATTTTTTGATATGATTTCCAATGTATTTAAGTAATTTAAAAATCTCTTATCCATTTTATGAATTATGTGTTAAATCCAATTTAGCATAAAAATGGACTCTTAAAAATGGTGAATTAGTATCATCCATCCATCCTCCTTTTACAGGTTTGCAGGTTATCATCGATGAAAGTACTTGTCAAGCTGCTCCATATGAAGTTGGAAGAGATGCTGATGACAAGTCATATCCTACTTTAGGAGATATCAAAAAGGTTTATGAACAAAACAATTTTTCAAATACAATTTTACATACAATTTACAAACAAGTTGATTTGATCTCTACTCAAATTGATTCCTTGTCTTCAAAAGATCATCAAACTTCGGAATTTCAGTCTTCCAAAGAAGTAGATGATTTGTCAAAGAAGATAAATGGAATTTCTCTCCAGCAGCAAAGTTCGAGTTTTTCCAAATGAAATTACAAAACCTCTTATTAATATTCCAACTGTCTTTCCAATTTCAAAAGTTATTGGTAATAATAATATTTATAAAAAAAATTCTGAAAGATTAGATAAGAACATCACGTGTATAGAAAAGAATAAGAAGGCAAATGAAATTGCTTAAGCCTTTTCTTTAGGTGATGAGTCTCCATCACAAATTAATAGAATTCGTTTCAAAAACTAGAAGAATAATCCAATTAGAAATTATTATTCCATACCTACTCCTCCTGATCTTCAATTTGAAGAAAGATGAACCTATGATTCTCAAAAGATTTATTCTGGTGACCAACTATACGATTGGAATATAGATGGTAAATCAGAAATTGAAATTTCCAAAGTTTTACAAGAAATGTGTATTGCAGCTAGTGCATACGCTTCAAATGATTTTACAAATGATCAAAATGCTTCCAACATTGTGAGTAGTTTTTCCGGCCAATTAAAAAGTTGGTGGGATAACACTTTCACACCAGAAGAAAGAACACACATTTGTTATCACACCAAACCAGATGGAACAAAAGACGGATTTGCTCTTTTGCTCCAAACAATATCTCTCCATTTTATTGGTGGAACAAATGAATGTTCAAAATCCACATCTTTAGTTTTAACAAATCTTCGTTGTCCAACTTTGAATGATTTTTGCTGGTACAGGGATACATTTTTATCTAATGTCCGTACCAGAAATGATAGTCAACAACCATTTTGGAAAGAATTGTTTATTTCTAGACTTCCAAATTTGTTTGCTCAAAGAATTTTCCAAAAGTTAAGAGAGACTACAGGCAAGGAAACAATTCCGCATGATCAATTAACATATGGACAATTGTTTTCTTTTATAAAAAATAAAGGATTATCTCTTTGTAATGAGCTAAAAATTCAATCCAAGTATGGAAATGAAAAAGCTCAGCATAGACGAGAACTTGGATCTTTCTGTGAAGCCTTTGTCTTTGAGAAAATCCAAGCCCCTTCTACTGTTCGAAAACGAAATTATAAAAAGTTCAAAAATTTCGTCAAGATAAATCTTTCACTTCTAAAAAATTTTTATCAAAAGAAAGGAAAGCGATTTTCGAAAGGTTTTTCCAAAAAAGAATTCCAAGAGATTATTTGTTATAAATGTGGCAAGGCTGGTCATAAAGCAAATAATTGTAATTTCAAAAATAAGATTAATGAAATTTTCCGAGATGATCCAGATTTACGAGAAAAGCTTTTAAACATTTTCCAACTGAATCAAAGTGAGCCAGAAGAATCTAAACACTCTGATTCTGAGTTTGATAATGTTATTTACCAGTTAGACTATGGTAAGGATTTAGATACTTCTCTTTCTGATCATTCTATCCAATTATGTTCCAAAGAGAAGGAAAAGGAATTACTTCTCGAAATTATTGATCAAATTCAAGATAGTGCCCTAAGATAGGAATATCTTGAAAGATTAAGAGAAATTATTTTAAAATCTTCTCCAATCGAAGAAAAAGAAAAACAAATTTCATTTAGTCTTCAAAAGATTCTTGACGATTCTCCGTATAACAAGACTCACTCAAATAACAAAAACCAATTCCCGGAATGCCCTGCCTATCATTCACAAAACAATCTCCCGAATTTTTATACTTGAATTTATCAACCATATTCACCAACTCCCCACAGATTTGCAACAGATCATCATCAACAAAATACAAAAGGAAAATTTCAACACATGGTATGCCAAATACTTGGCAATAAATAGTTTCAATCGTCATTACTTATGGCGTACTTGGGGGCAATCTGGCATATTCCAAAACTGTGGCTTCGCAATCTTTGCAAATGACCTCGACAAGGATAACCCATATTTTCAAACATGGAAATATGGCCTTGTGCGAAAGTTTTTTGACATTCCGAATCCTCAATCCAAACTTTTCACAGAGTTCACGAAGTTCCAACAACACATATTTTCTACATTATATTCCGTTCGACGAACGGAATGGATTTATGATGAGATTATTTGTGCCAAAATAGAATTGGAAAATGGCAATATCAAGCCAACCCACTACTTGATCCTTATTAACATTAGAAGAATTGTCAACCAAAGTAATGACTTATTTCATCACCAGTCCCGCTCAAGCCCGAGCACAAGGATTTTTCCATATTATTCAAAATATCAACAACCTGATCAAATGATTGCCAGAAAACCCAGTTACCCTCATCCATTATGGCAATACAACAGTTGCTTTTCCCCCATGGCTTCAAGAGCCTTTTATTACTGGCATTACTCATTCAGAGCCATTGAACTCATACCTTTTCCAAATCACCAACGGCAGTATTCATCCGAAGAAGGCGAGTCCACTTCTCTCAAATTTCCGAGTTAAAAGCCCGGTGGAATTATCAACGCAAAAAATAGGGCAAGGCAAAAGAAAGCAAAAGATCCCGCTAAGTGTTTTTACACTTAGGCAAATTTAGGGACAACATTTCCACATTACAGGTATCCAACGATTATTTTCCAGATATTTCCAAGCCTGACTGTTTAGCAAAGACAAGCAGTTTCAACAGCAGCATAAGAAAAGCAAAGGAAATTTGCTTTTATGTACAAGTCCAATTCAAGAAAAAATTGAAGAAAAGTCAAAAGTAAATAGTGCTATATAGTGCGCAATAGTAAGGTGAATAGTACTGTGCATTGTACTTTTTCACTTTCGGCAAAAGTTAGCGCACTTGTCCAAGACTTGCCAAAAGTTGCGAAGAAAATTCATCCACCAGTCCAAGATTGTCAAAATGAAAATAGTTAGATTCCAAAAATGTAATAATTATGTCCTGTTCAATTATTGTAGTCAAATCATTGTATCCCCATCCCGAGTCTATAAATAGACTCCATTGTATCCATTTGTACTCGGAATGTTTTGAGAATATCAAATTTTCAAATTTTAGAACAAGAAAAACATCGTGCTCTTTTAATCTCATTCTTCCATCATCAATAAAATAAAGTTTTAAAGTTTCCATCATTATCATTTCCAATTACGTCTGTAAGTTTCCATTTCCCTCTCCCTTTCAATTTAATTTTACGTCTTCTTTTAAGTAATATGTGCCTCTTCCTGTCCTGGTTCCCCTTCAAAATGCTCTTGAAGCCATGGGGGAAAAGCAATTGTTGTATTGTCGCAATGGATGAGGGTAACTGGGTTTTCTGGCGATCGTTTGATCAGGTTGTTGATATTTTGAATAATATGGAAAAATCCTTGTGCTCGGGCTTGAGCGGGATTGGTGATGAAATAAGTCATTAGTTTGGTTGACAATTCTTCTAATGTTAATAAGGATCAAGTAGTGGGTTGGCTTGATATTGCCATTTTCCATTTCTATTTTGGCACAAATAATCTCATCATAAATCCATTCCGTTCGTCGAACGGAATATAATGTAGAAAATATGTGTTGTTGGAACTTCGTGAACTCTGTGAAAAAGTGTGGATTGAGGATTCAGAATGTCATAAAACTTTCGCACAAGGCCATATTTCCATGTTTAAAAATATGGGTTATCCTTGTCGAGGTCATTTGCAAAAATGGCGAAGCCACCGTTTGGGAATATGCCAGATTGCCCCAAAGTACGCCATAGGTAATGACGATTGAAAGTATTTGCTGCCAAATAATTGGCATACCATGTGTTGAAATTTTACTTTTGTATTTTGTTGATGATGATCTGTTGCAAATTTGTGGGGAGTTGGTGAATATGGTTGATAAATTCAAGTATAAAAATTTGGGAGATTGTTTTGTGAATGATAGGTAGGGAATTCCGGGAATTGTTTTTTCTTATTTGAGTGAGTTTTTGAGACAAAATTTGTGTGATAGGGGAAACCTTTGGAAGCAAGTCTTTAATGCCTTGTACATGGAGTATGCTGTCTTGAGTACAATGGGTTATTTTGAATTTTTGCTTAGAGTTGGAGGGGGAATCCTTCAGACTTTTCATGTTGTTCGTCCCTGCAAAAATTCTCTGGTTAGAATTTGTTTTTGACAATCTTGGACAGGTGGATGAATTTTCTTCGCAACTTTTGACAGTCTTGGACAAGTACGCTAACTTCTGCCGAAAGTGAAAAGTACTATGCACAGTACTATTCACCTTACTAATGCACACTATTTAGCACTATTTACTTTTGACTTTTCTTCATTTTTTCTTGAATTGGACTTGTACGTGAAAGCAAATTTCCTTTGTTTTTCTTCACCTTTGTTGAAGTCGCTTGTCTTTGCTAAAAAAGTCGGGCTTGGAAATATCTGGAAAATAATCCCTTGATACCTGTAATGTGGAAATGTTGTCCCTAAATTTTGCCTAAGTGTAAAAACAATTAGCGGGATCATTTACTTTCTTTTGCCTTGCCCTATTTTTGCGTGGATAATTCCACCGGGCTTTTATCTGGAAATTTGAGAGAAGTGGGCTCTGCCTTCTTCAGATAAATACTTGTCGTTGGTGATTTGGAAAAGGTATGGGATATATACATATACACATATGTATATATATACATACACATATGTATATATATACATACACATATATATATATATATATAGGTCTAAATTCATATGAGAACCACCCTTATGGTGAAAACCGTGGGAACCGCTCATTTTTCCTTATTTTACGAAGATTTTGCTCATGTCACTACGTTTTTGCTCATTTCATGTTGTGCTTATATTATGTTTTGCTCATTTAACATTTTTATGCTCATTTCACAACGTTTTTGCTCATTTTACGCTTTGCTCATTTTACGTTTTTGTTCATTTAACTTGTTTATGCTTATTTTATGTTTTTCTCGTTTTATATTTTTGTTCATTTTACGTTTTTTTATCCTTCTAATGTTTTCTACTCATTTTATGTGTTTGCTCATTTTTTATGTTTTTGGTCATTTTATGCGAAGTTTATGTTCATTTGTAATGGTTCTCACGGTTCTCACCATAAGAAGGTTCTCATTAGATCCCCACCCTATATATATGTATATGTATATATATGTATATGTATATACATATATATGTATATATATATGTATATATATATGTATGTATATGTATATATATGTATGTATATATGTATGTATATGTATGTATATACATATATATGTATGTATATATGTATATATATATGTATGTATATACATATACATACATATATATGTATATACATACATATATATGTATATACATATACATATTGGAAAGAAAAATTTATTTCAGGACTCCCAAATCTATTTGCTCAAAGAATTTTCCAAAAATTAACAGAAGCTATAAATAGGGAAACAATTCCATATGATAAATTGACATATGGCCAATTGTTTGCTTTTATGAAGAAAGAAGGATTATCTCTTTGCAACGAGATAAAGATCCAATCTAAATATGGAAATGAAAAGGCTCAGCAAAGAAGAGAACTTGGATCTTTCTGTAAAGCCTTTGGCTTTGAGATAATCTAGGCCCCTTCAACTATTCGAAAATAGAAGCTCAAGCAAGTTCAAAAATTTCGTCAAAAGAAAGCTCCATCTTGTCAAAAAATTTACCAAAAGAAGAAGAAAACATTTCCAAAAGAAATTTCAAAAAAGGATTTCCAAAAGATTATTTGTTATAAATGTGGCAAACCTAGTCACAAAGCAAATAATTGCACTTTCAAAAATAAGATTAATGAGATTTTCCAAGATGATCCAGATTTAAGAGAAAAACTCTTAAATATTTTCCAATTGAAGCAGAGTGAGCCAGAGGAATCTAACCATTCTGATTCTGATCATGTTATTTACCAGTGAGACTATGTTCAGGATTCTGATGAATTTAATTCTGATCATTCTCTCCAATTTTATTCTAAAGGACTTTGTGTTATCTCCAAAAAAAGAAAAGGAGAAGGAACTACTTCTCGAAATTATTGATAAAATCCAAGATGGTGATCTCAGAAAGCAGTATCGTGAAAGATTAAGAGAAATTGTTTTAAAATCTTCTCCAATAGAAGAAAAGGAAAACAAGTTTATTTTAGTCTCCAAAAAATACTTGATGATTCTCCTTATCATCAAGCGTTTATTTCTCCAGTTAATACCCAGGATCTTCAAAATGAGGTGATTCAAATAAAATCTCAAATTAAAAATCTTGAGGAAAATATTTTAAATCTTCAAACAAAAGATTTAGAACTTGAGGCCAAAATTACACTTCTACAAAATTCTAATTTCGAAACAGAGCAAACAAGTTTAAGAGCGAAAAATACAGAGCAAAAAATAGAAAGAGTTTTGAGTGAAACAAAACTTGTAACTTGAGGATTTTTTTTTTATGATTTTCGAATGCGGTTTTGTAAAAACTGAATCTGTTACTAAGTGACAAATAAGGTTTTTTCCACTAGTGTACAAAGTTTCAATCATCCTTTCTAATACTATTGTAAGTTCTTGCTGCTCTCAATCCAACGTTCAATATTTCCATATTAGTTTTAATTTTAATTTGCATTTTCCATTTTAAGGGTTCGGTTCTTTAGAGTTAATCCGCTTTGACCGTCCCGGGTCCCTTTTTGGTATCAGAGCCATTGTCAAACTGCTCTAAGTTTACTATTTAACGTTTGATATTGTTAAGCCACTGTAGTAGTGGTTATATCTGGGTTTGGTAAAGGGTTTGGTCAGCCTGGGTTTGGTCAGCCTATAAAGCCGCTTGGTCAGCCGTGGCAAGGTGGTCCCGGAGTGGTGGTCCCTCAGGTGGTCCCGAAGTGGTGGTCCCTTAGGTGGTCCCTCTGTTCCCTCAAACTATAACTATTGTTATAGTGTTAACCAGTTGAAAATGGTAAAAAGTAAGTTTGGTAAGGTTTTCTCAAAGGTTTTTGATAACGAGTAAGAATCCAGTTCAAAAGAAACAGATTACTCAAAAGGATGATCCATTTACTTGGGAAATGCCAATGATTTCCAAAAATGATATTTATGATAAGTCTTCCAATTGGGAATTTAATTTTGGTAAAGGAATTCACATAGAGGAATTTATTACCAGTGTTTACCAACGTCAAATGTCTATCCAATTACTTGATAATGAGTCTGGCAAAAACATATCTAGGTCAACGTTTTAGATATATCCATTTTGGTTGTGTCCAAATAGCTATCAAGCCTATGGTCAGATTAGGTCTTGATTGTCCACTTATGCTTGCTTTAGGAGATAAATCTCTTAAACATTTCAAAGATTCTTTATTAGCTTTGGCAAATACTAATATTTGTCAAGGTCCAATTTTTTTCAATTATTTTCCAAATTTGAGTAAAGACCTTGAAGATCCTTATATCCTTTAGTCTTTAACTCTTGATGTTAATCTCTCCAAAGATCTCCAATTTGAAGGTGCAAGAAACTTTTCCATTATTTATCGTATTTATTACAAGCTTTTAAATACTCAAATGAATCCAAGGTGTAGAATACGTTTTGCTTCTGGTCAAACTTTGTTTTCAAAGTTGAACATGTCAAAGCAGCGACACATGTTCTAGAAACTCTTGCGTGGGATTAAGTAACAATTCCAGATGAATGGCAACTTCAAACACCACCAATTCCAAAAAGTTAAAAGGAGAAAAAGGTTGAGCAAATTGTAGAAGAACCAGATGGAAGGGTTCTTATTCGATTTAATTCGAGTTAGGAGTTTCCATCTTCTTCTTCCAATTATGATTTCCAAAGTGCAAGATCTTTCTTGCTCTTATGAACGTTCCAGTACTTTTCAAAACTCCGAAGACTTTCCATCTACTTCTCAAAATTATAAGATTTTTGAAAAATCTCCTATTCTAGAAATAGTTGATAATGACTTAACATTACCAACTAAGTCTGATATGAGACCTCCAAAGTTCTCTAGTTTGAATGTTCTTACTAGAGGAGGATTCCAGATTGATAAACTAGCACTTCGAATAGATTTTGCAAAACCAGAGCACTTTGAAAAAAAAATTGGTTTTTCTCCAATTTTGATGCACCCGCCAGCAATTTATCTCGTGAGCCGTACTATGCGAAATTGAACAAGTTATCGGCAAATATTCCATTTTTTACATGGCTTCCAATTTATTTAAGTAATAAAAAAATTCCTTATCCATTTTCTGATTTATGTGTTAAATCCAATTTAGCTCAAAAATGGTCTCTTCAAAATGGTGAACTCATTTCATCCATCCATCCTCCACTAACAGGTTTGCAGGTTACTTCTAATGAAGGAACTTGTAAAGCTTCTCCATATAAAGTAGGAAGAGATGCTGATGAAAAGTCAGATCCTACTTTAGGGGATATATACATATATATACATACATATACATATATATATATATATATATATATATATATATATATATACATATATATATATATATATATACATACATAAACATATATATATATATATATATATATATAAACATATATATATATATATATATAGATATACATATATATATACATATATATATACATATATATATACATATATATATACATATATATATACATATATATATACATATATATATACATATATATATACATATATATATATACATATATATATATATATACATATATATATATATATACATATATATACATACATATATATATACATATATATACATACATATATATATACATATATATACATACATATATATATACATATATATACATACATATATATATACATATATATACATACATATATATATACATATATATACATACATATATATATACATATATATACATATACATATATATATACATATATATACATACATATATATATACATATATATATATATATATATATACATACAGAAACAGAATCCGTGAGGATTTTGGAGAACATATTATCCCTTACGATAGGCTAACTTACGGTGAGTTAGTTAGTGTAACCTCCAAACAAGGCCTTCAAATATGTCAAGATTTGAAGCTTCAAAAACACCTAAAAAGGGAGTTAAAAGAGACTAAAAAGGAATTAGGTTCCTTTTGCCAACAATTTGATATCTCTTCCCCTAAGACAAACACTTGTAAAGGAAACTGTAGTAAGCCAACCCATTACCAAAAACCCTTTAAATCACGAAAGTTCTATAAGAAGATTGAGAAAGTTTTCCATAAAAAACCTTTTGAACAACGAAAGTGGAAGCCTCATAGGAAACACCAATAGTCTACCACAAAACCTGACCTTAAAAACATAACTTGCTTTAAGTGTGGAAAAAAGGGTCACACGGCTAGAATTTGTAGGGTGTCTAATAAAATCCAAAACCTTGACCTAGATGATGAAACCCTCGGAAGGATTTCAGCTCTTTTAATAGAGTCTTCTGATGAAGAAACCGAATCTTATAATTCAACTGAGAATTATGGTCCTCAGGATGATGATATAGATTCCTCTTCTTCAGCTAATGATGAGGATTATACCCTAAACGTCCTCACCATTGAACAAAACCTTATATTAGATGTTATCCAGGACATTAATAATCCTGTTCTTCAAAAACAATACCTTGAACGTCTTCGTAAATCCCTTGAAGAAAGTCCTAAAGAAAAGGACCTTAACCCTCCTTCTTCAAGCACTGAACCATACAACCTCACTTCTATTTTAGAAAAGAGAAGTTCTAGAAAGAAGCCAGGAAAGGACCATACAGGACCTTCGGATCGAAGTTAAAACCATTAAAGCCGATATAAAAGACCTTAAAACTAAGCAACAAAGAAGACTCAACCATTATCCAGCTTTTGTCTTCTCATATAATCCCAGATATCCCTAGTGAGAGTGATCTTGACGATATCACGAATGAAGAACAAAACCCAAAAGTCCCAGATGATTTCCTTTTTGTCTTAAAAGAAATCGGTTCTAGAAAAGTATTACATAAAGACCACGCTTGAGTTCTCTAGTGACTTTAAAATTAATACTATTGCTTTGTTCGATACTGAGAGCGATTTAAATTGCATTAAATCCAGCCTCGTCCCAAAACGCTTTCACCAATTTGGAAAAACTTAGCTCTGCTAATAACACCAAAATGCATATAGAGGGAAAAACAGATGCCAACATATTGAATCAAGGCCTCTCTCTAAAAAGCCATTTTGTTCTCGTTACAAATATGCACCATTCGGTAATCTTGGGAACACCCTTCATAAATCTCATAACTCCTTACAGTGTCAATTATGATGGAATATCCTTCAAGACCAAAAATAAAAGACTTGATTTTCTTTTCCTAGAAAAACCCAAGACTAGAAACCTTAACATTATAAAGGCAAGCTCCATTTATAATAGTGAGATAAACTCTCTTATCAATCGAAAACAGAGTGACGTGCATGATCTAAAACAGAAAATACATTTATAAAAAATTAAGGATCAATTACAAGGTAGTGTTCTAAAAACTCAGATATCTGACTTCCAAAACCTCCTTGAAAGTGAAGTTTGCTCTGAGCTTCCAAATGCCTTCTGGAATAGAAAGCAGCACATGGTCGACTTACCATATGAGCCTGACTTTGATGAAAAGAATATCCCTACCAAAGCCCGGCCAACCCAAATGAATGTCGACTTAGAACGTTATTGTCGAGAAGAGATTAGATTTCTCGAAAGCAAAGGCTTAATTTCTAAGTCTCGTTCTCCTTGGAGCTGTGCGGCGTTTTACGTCAACAAAGCTTCAGAGACTGAACGAGGCACACCTAGGCTAGTCATAAATTACAAGCCTCTTAACGATGCCCTTCGTTGGATCCGTTACCCAATACCCAATAAAAAAGATCTGATGCAAAAATTACACCATGCCTTTATCTTCTCAAAATTTGATATGAAATCAGGATTTTGGCAAATATAGATCAAGCCACAACATCGTTATAAAACAGCCTTTACTGTTCCTTTTGGCCAATTTGAATGGAATGTTATGCCTTTCGGCCTTAAAAATGCTCCCTCTGAGTACCAGAGGATTATGAATGATATCTTCAACCCCTATTCAGACTTTTGTATTGTTTACATTGATGACGTGCTAGTTTACTCTAGCACGATTGATCAACACTTTAAAAACCTAAAGACTTTTTTCTATCTAATTAAAAAGAATGGTCTTGTTATTTCAGCAAAAAAGATTTCCTTATTTCAAACTGAGATTAGATTTCTCGGCCAAATTATGTCATGTGGCACTATTACCCCTATTGATAGGTCTCCCAATTCACTAGCAAGTTTCCTGATAAAATCTTAGACAAAACTCAACTACAGAGGTTTCTTGGTAGTTTAAACTATGTCTTAGATTTTTATCCAAATCTTTACAGGATTGCAAAACCTCTCCATAATAGACTAAAGAAAAACCCACCGTCTTGGTCTGATCTCTATACCCAGGCAGTTAAGACAATAAAAACTCGTGTCTTAGAAATCCCATGTCTTAGTTTAGCAAACCCTGACCTGCCTCAAATTGTTGAGACAGATGCCAGTGACAAGGGTTATGGAGGTATCTTAAAGCAGGTCGACAATGGTAAAGAATACATTATCGAGTTCACCTCGGGCACCTTTGGAATGACACCCAGTTAAAATACTCTACTATAAAACAGGAAGTTTTATCCATTGTTCTCTGTATTACCAAATTCCAGTCTGATTTATTAAATAAAAAATTCTTATTACGTGTTGATTGTCAAGCTGCTAAAGCTGTTTTGAAAAAGGATGTCCAAAACATTGCTGTAAAACATGTTTTTGCTAGGTGGCAGTCTATCTTAAGCATTTTTGAGTTTGATATTGAACAAATAAAAGGAGAAGAGAATTCTATCCCCGACTTCTTAACCCGTGAATTTCTTACAGAAATGCCTAGAAAGACAAAAAGATAAAGAGAAGTCCGGACCTCCTCCCTGAAAAACCATATGCACCACACAAAAACCTATTAAAACTTGAGTACGATGCAGTCCCGGAATAATGAGAGTGAAACCTCTTCTATTGATAGAACACAGGAAGTTCAGGAATGGCTCCTTTCCATCTCTGAGCATCCTTCGTCCATCCTAAAACACCCCCAGCTCCTCCAAGCTTTCTAAAGCTCTATGCAAAACCAAGGAAGCATAAGCAAAGCAGCAACGGAAGGTAAAACTCCTACAGGGAAAAATATTAGTTTTATTTCAAAACCCGAGGAAGGAGAATCTTCCCAAAAAATCCTTCCTCAAAAACTGCTTTATAAAACTTACAGCTCTCAAGTTGTGCTTGCACAACCTAAGAAAAACGAGACTTCAGAATATTTTGTCAAAACTGCCTCATAAAATATTATAACAATTGAACAAGGGTATCATGATGAAGATCCTTATATTTCCATACAAAATATCTTTGGGAAAAACTGGTTCTATAAGACTTGGGATCGTACTAAAACTGCATAATACTACCAGACAATCCTTGAGGTTATCGGCTCCGCTGAATTTCAAGCATTTCTTTTATAAAAATGAGCAAGCTGAGCCCTCTTATTCAACCATTAAAATTCTAAAGGTTCTTAGTCCTCAAGACTGGAATCAAGACCTGTCAAAACACAAAGCCTTCCCCATTAGCTTCAATAACACTTTCCCACATTGTAAAACCTTTAATTATTGGGATTACCAACAGGCGTGGTTCTCCACCTTTCTAATACAAAATAATAGGTTATCCCATTCTTGGCTTATCTACTTCAACACTAAAACCATACAGCCAGAAAAATTGCCATCTTGGTTTGCCCAATGGTGGAAGTTCTATGGCTCTTCTAGTGAAATCCTTCACCCTGATATTACAAAAAGTTATAATACCTTTCGAACCCAGTACAAACCTACTTGTATAGAAAGGCGTTTTCCCGCCTTATGTTTGTTTTCAATGAAGTTTTATCTTCCTTGGGTTTGTCAATGGTTCCTTGAACTAAACCAGGATCAAGGGAGTTTGGTCCTCCAGAGAAAATTTAAAATCAGATGGTGGTCAAACTTCAATACACCACAGTCTATTCTTGAACCAGCCATCAAAAATTGGTTGAAGAAAAACTGTAACACAGGTACAATGACTACAGGGCCAGAACAAACTCAGTTTCTTGCCCGAAAATCACAGGCAAATTCTTTGCTTGCTTCAGCTAAAACCCCGGAAGATTATGCTCGGATCCTGAGACAACTAGCTAATAGTATGTCTGAATCCTCTATTACTTCGGAACATGAATCAACAGCAGACTCCTCCATCCACCTCAGTGACGATGAAGAAGGTGCTGGTTTCCAGACTTAAAAAATTATTTCACTATCCTCATCAGGATGTGACACCACAACAACGGGCAAATTTCTGCATCAACAGCAAAAGTTGTCAACAGTATAAAGCAGTTCTATTCTTCAGCAGTAAAAAGCATCAAAAGACAAAACAAAGCAGTGTAAAAGCGAGAAGACGATTGTTCATCAACGGCTCTTCAACATGACAACATTACTCTTCCCCGCCTATAAATTGAGGCTTCTCCTTCGCTCAAGGGAGAGCATAACACAAAGAACACAAGCTCCTCTAAAAAATCTCCTCTCTCCACTCTTTAAGTTTCGGTTTCATTCAAGACTCTCTCGTAAGTCTTATCTCAGAAAACCAATGGCCGGTTTAACCGCCTTACTTTACTTTATGCTTTCTTTTTAAGTTTTAAATTTATCCGTTAAAATCCCGAGATCCTTGGCGATACCATATTCACCAACTCCCCACAGATTTGCACCAGATCATCATCAACAAAATAAAAAAGAAAAATTTCAACACATGGTATGCCAAATACTTGGCAACAAATAGTTTCAATCGTCATTACTTATGGCGTACTTGGGGGCAATCTGGCATATTCCAAAACCGTGGCTTCGCCATCTTTGCAAATGACCTCGACAAGGATAACCCATATTTTCAAACATGGAAATATGGCCTTGTGCGAAAGTTTTATGACAATCCGAATCCTCAATCCAAGCTTTTCACAGAGTTCACGAAGTTCCAACAACACATATTTTCTACATTATATTCCGTTCAACGAACGGAATGGATTTATGATGAGATTATTTGTGCCAAAATAGACTTGGAAAATGGCAATATCAAGCCAACCCACTACTTGATCCTTATTAACATTAGAAGAATTGTCAACCAAACTAATGACTTATTTCATCACCAATCCCGCTCAAGCCCGAGCACAAGGATTTTTCCATATTATTCAAAATATCAACAACCTGATCAAACGATCGCCAGAAAACCCAGTTACCCTCATCCATTATAATACAACAGTTGCTTTTCCCCCATGGCTTCAAGAGCATTTTATTACTGGCATTACTCATTCGAGCCATTGAACTCATACCTTTTCCAAATCACCAACGCAAGTATTCATCCGAAGAAGGCGAGAGTCCACTTCTCTCAAATTTCCAGTTAAAAAGCCCGTGGAATTATCAACGCAAAAAATAGGGCAAGGCAAAAGAAAGCAAAAGATCCCGCTAAGTGTTTTTACACTTAGGCAAATTTAGGGACAACATTCCACATTACAGGTATCCACGGATTATTTTCCATATATTTCCAAGCCTGACTGTTTAGCAAAGACAAGCAGTTTCAACAGCGGCATAAGAAAAGCAAAGGAAATTTGGTTTTATGTACAAGTCCAATTCAAGAAAAAAATGAAGAAAAGTCAAAAGTAAATAGTGCTATATAGTGCGCAATAGTAAGGTGAATAGTCTTGTGCATTGTACTTTTTCACTTTCGACAAAAGTTAGCGCACCTGTCCAAGACCGCAAAGTTGCGAAGAAAATTCATCCACCAGTCCAAGATTGTCAAAATGAAAATAGTTAGATTCCAAAAATGTAATAATTATATATGTTCAATTGTTGTAGTCAAATCATTGTATCCCCACCCGAGTCTATAAATAGACTCCATTGTATCCATTTGTACTCGGAATGTTTTGAGAATATCAAATTTTCAAATATTAGAACAAGAAAAACATCGTGCTCTTTTAATCTCATTCTTCCATCATCAATAAAATAAAGTTTTAAAGTTTCCATCATTATCATTTCCAATTACGTCGTAAGTTTCCATTTCCCTCTCCTTTCAATTTAATTTTACGTCTTCTTTTAAGTAATATGTGCCTCTTCCTCGCCTCTGGTTCCCCTTCAAAATGCTCTTGAGCCATGGGGAAAAGCAATTGTTGTATTCTCGTAATGGATGAGGGTAACTGGGTTTTCCGGCGATCGTTTGATCGGAGTTGTTGATATTTTGAATAATATGGAAAAATCCTTGTGCTCGGGCTTGAGCGGGATTGGTGATGAAATAAGTCATTAGTTTGGTTGACAATTCTTCTAATGTTAATAAGGATCAAGTAGTGGGTTGGCTTGATATTGCCATTTTCCATTTCTATTTTGGCACAAATAAT
>CANSZD010004080.1:52500-55000 GCA_947648045.1 Beta corolliflora | reverse complement strand
TTGTATCCCCTTCCCTGAGTCTATAAATAGGCTCATTTGTATCCAATTTTAGACAGAACAAGTTTAAGAGAGCGAAAATACGAGCAAAAAGATAGAAAGAGTTTTGAGTGAAACAAAACTTGTAATATTTCAAAGTTATCAATACAATTACAAGTTTCAATCATCCTTTCTAATACTCACTGTAAGTTCTTCTTTGCTTTGAATCCAACGTTCAATATTTCCATATTAGTTTTAATTTTAATTTGCATTTTCCATTTTAAGGGTTCAGTTCTTTAGAGTTAATCCGTTCTTTGAACTGTCACGGGTCCCTCTTTTAAAGAACCGAACCCTTTAAATGGAAAATGCAAATTAAAACTAAATATGGAAATATTGAACGTTGGAATAAGCCGGTAAGAACTTACAAGTATATTAGAAAGGATGATTGAAACTTTTAATTGTATTGATAAACTTAAGTATTACAAGTTTTGTTTCACTCAAAATTCTTTCTATTTTTTGCTCTTAAACTTGCTCTGTCTAAAATTGGATACAAATGAGCCTATTTATAGACTCAAGGAAGGAGATACAATTATTGGAATACAATTAATGGAGTAGACAAAATAATTACATTTTGGAATCTCACTATTTTCTTTTACATACTTTTGAGCCAGTGGACGGGTTTCCTCCGTAGCTTTTGAAAGTGCGCCAACTTTGGACGAAAGATATTGTTCATCGGTTACTATTTACTTTTTACTGTTCATCTTTTTTACTTTGTTGGAAATTTGATACGTGAAATGATGCTGGAGTGCTTATCTTTGCTGAAGTTGAGTATTGGACAGCTGGAACAAGCTTTGGATACTTGTAAATTGAAATAATGTCCCTTACTTTTGCCTAAGTGTAAAAACACTTAGCGGGATTTTTGGAAACAACTTCCAAAATACCACCTTCAAAACTTTCCTCCTTTGCTCCACAATTTTCCTTCTACCCCAAAACGAAAATATCAACACCACGGAAAAACTCCACCATCTCCATTCCATAAACTACTCCACAATTCCCAAAACCTTTTCTTTCCAAGTTATTTACCACGTCGACTAACTTCCGGAAGACATTCAGCAGATTATTCTCAATAAAGTAAAATTAGCGAGATTCAATCAGCGATTTGCAGAATTCTTAAGGAAACATGCTATAGTCCGTCGTTATCTTTGGCGGTTATGGGGACAATCCGAAATATTTGATAATTGATTTTTCCTTTTATTCTAATGATCTCCAAAAGAATTATCCATATTTCCTTACATGGAGATATGGGTTGGTTCGAAAGTTTTACGACATTCCAAACCCTCAACCAGAATTTTTCCAAGAATTTTCAAAATACCAGCGATACATCTTCTCCACATTATATTCCATTAGAAGTCTCGAATGGATCTATGAAGAAATTATTTGTGCCAACATCGAGATGGAAAATGGCAAAATTAAACCAGCCCATTACCTAATCCTCATTAACATTCCACGTTATCCTACTCCAAAAAACAATCCTCTTCTCCTTAATCCCTCTCAAGCTAGAGCTCATGGATTCCTCTCCAATTTCAAAATATCACACATTTAGCCAAACACAAAAATTATATTACTATCATCCATTATGGTAATACTACTGTTGCTTTTCCTACTAATCTCCATAACTACTTTCTCACAGGAATAAACTATTTAGACTCTTTACCACAGTATATGTCCAATATTTACCAAAGGGAATTACATGTCCCATGACGGTAAATCTTATTTCACTCAAATATTGCAATCGGCGAAATAGAATAGCACTATAGTAAAAGAAAGAAATTAAAAGATCCCGCTAAGTGTAAATATTTTACACTTAGGCAAAAGTAAGGGACACTATTCCAATATTACTGGTATCCAAAGTTTGTTCCAGCTGTCCAGAATTCAATTTCAACAAGGATAAGCGTTCCAGCAACAAATTTCCAACAAAAGTCAAAAGATGAATAGTGAACAGTAAAAAGTAATCAGTGAACAGTACCTATGAATAGTACTTTCATCCAACTTTGTTAAAATATCAAAAGCTACGGCGCACTTTCAAAAAGTAGTGGAAGAAGTTCGTCCATCTGTCCAAAGTTTGTAAGAGAAAATAGTTAGATTCCAATAAGTAATTATTTTGTCTGCTCCAATAATTGTACTGAAATTATTGTACCCCTTCCCCTGGGTCTATAAATAGACTCATTTGTATCCAATGTAAATCAGAGCGAATTTTGAGCAAGTTTAAGAGCTTACAAAAGAGAGAGAGTTTTGAGCGAAATAAAACTTGTAATACTTCAAAGTCATCAATACAATTCAAAGTTTCAATCATCCTTTCCTCTCTACTACTTCTGTAAGTACTTGCTGCTCTCACTCCATTGTTTAAATTTCCATATTTGCATTTTCCATTTAAAGGCTCGGTTTTTTAGAGCTAATCTGCTTTGAACTGTCCTGGGTCCCTTCCTGGTGTCCTGGGTCCCTTCCTTCCAGGGTCCCTTCCTGG
>CANSZD010004080.1:0-47500 GCA_947648045.1 Beta corolliflora | reverse complement strand
TTTATCTTGTATGATTCTATTCTGGACATTTAATATGTTATCTCTCGTTTTTATATAATCCTTAACGTTTTTTATTTGTGTCTTAATAGTCATAATGAATTTATTAATTGTTTAAGTTCTATTAATATTTGTTCTATTAAAAATTGTCTAAGTTCTATTTGTTCTAATAGTTCTAGTAAATTTTTTAGTTCTATTTGTATTTTCGAAAGTTTTTCTACCTTATTTTGTTCTGTCTGTATTAATTTAAGTAAAGTACACCGTGTTTCAGTATCTTTTAGTGCATAAGCTTTATATAGATTAATATTGTACATGTCTATTTGATCTTTTACTCTATTAATTTTAAATAGTAAAGCATAATTTATCAATTCAACCGTTGTTTTAACATTCTTTATTTGAGTATTCATAATATAATAAGCAAGTAAGCGAGATATTTAAGCTAAGTGAATAGGTAAAGAATCTATTTCTTAATGAACTTTCTTTAAGACTCAATCCCTTTGCTCATAATAATCCTTAATCGGTTAATAACAATTCTATCAACTTTCATATAAGTACTGCTAATCCGCTTTGACAACCTTTAAGAACTTAAGCAGAATTAAATAAATTCATGTTTTTCAACCTCACCACATAGGTTTTATGCATCACGCCCTCAACGCCTTCTCATTCTCAACGGCTAAACGGGCTCCTGCTACCAATTGTCTCTTAGTTTCGAAACATGATTTTACTTAATCGGGGAAAGCATAATTAAGATAGCATACACCCTATATGAAATTATAGAATTATCTTAACGAGATCTTAGTATTATTATAAACTAGGGGATTGAATTTAAATTTAGTTCATAAGAAAAGGGGTTACCTTATCTCGCTTAAAACTGGATACAAATGAGCCTATTTATAGACTCTTGGAAAGGGGATACAAATAATTCAAGACAATAATTGGAGTGATACAAGAATTCAAGTACAATAATTGGAGTAAACAAAATAATTACAATACTATTTGCTTTTTCAGACGTTGGATAGCTGGATAAATTTCTTCCGTTGCTTTTGTAGTGTGCCAACACTTTTTGATGAAATTTCGACGAAAGTACTATTCATGGTACTGTTTACTATTCACTTTTTGAATTTATCGGAACTTTGATGTTGTAAACCTTATCTTTGCCGATTTTGAGTGCTTTAAAGCTGGAACAAATTTTTGATACCTGTAGTCTGGAATAATGTCCCTTACTTTTGCCTAAGTGTAAAATATTTACACTTAGCGTGATCTTTCTTAGAATTTTCTTTTTAGAAATAAAATGGATCTTGTGCACATGGGCAACCATATAAATCTGGACTGGAAGCCTCAGAAGAACTGGAACTCTTGGATGATGGATTCTTTGTATTTTGGTTGAGAAATTGGAGAAACTGATCAAAAAGTTCAGTCCTGTCTATTGGAGCCTTCTTTTTGGTTTTGGATTTTAAGGATGAGGACGGTGATTGTATAGGTTTTTGTGGAGTTGCTTGAATTTGTTTGTATTACTGGAAGCTTTGCTTAGTCCATTCATTATAATCATGGAGGGCGGATAAACCATGCTGGAGATATTGAGAGACACATTCTTGCATTTTTGGACATATGGTGAAGTTTTTCTACCATTTACTCGATATTCTCGAATTAGAAAGTAAAGTCCCGGAATCTATAATTCGACAAAGGGAATAATTCCAAGCACATAATCCATGAAATTCGGAATATCCGATGTAAGTAAATAATACTAGAGAATTCAAATCCTTCTCGGTACCTTAGTTTTGGAACAATAGAGTTGAAAAGGATTTTGAATTTCTTACCGGGAAGATATCCGGGATTGCCCCATATCGTTCCCACCATTCTATGAACCAAACTGGAAATGTTTTATTTTTCTGGATACAATCAGGATGGAAACTAAAGAACCATGAATGGTTGTAACTCTAGAGTAAAAAGGTACAATGACATGCTTGCATATAGTCATAAAAGTTGTAAGTTTGTGGAAGTTGTGGATCGTAAAGGTTGGAAGAAAATTTCTTGGAGTTTGAGAGGGAAGATTGGGAAGTCTTCCATTATGTACTCGAAATAACATGGAAAATTAGGCATTTGGAATAATTGGTAGTGGTATTAATATTATCTTTGATGTGACAGGAATTTGTATCACCAAGGATATTTCGATAATATTGAGTAGGTTTGGAGAAACTTTTCGATAATATTAAAAAGATCTTCAGCTCCAAGGTGCAAGAAACTTTTCCATTATTTATCGTGTTTATTACAAACTCTTAAACACTCAAATGAATCCAAGGTGTAGAATACGTTTTGCCCCGTCGGACTTTACTTTTCAAAGTCGAACATGGTAAAGCAACTACACACGTTTCATAAGCTCTTTCGTGGGATAAAGTTACCATTCCCGATGAATGGCGACTTTAAACCCCACCAATTCCAAAATCTTTGAAGGAATCAAAGGTTGAACAAATAGTTGAAGAACCAGATGGCGAGTTCTTATTCGATTTGGTTCTAATAAGGAGTTTCCATCTACTGCTTCCAATTATGATTTTCAAAGTGCTAGATCTTCTTGTTCTTTTGAAAGATCAAGTACTTTTCCAAATACGAGATGAATTTCCATCTACTTCTCAAAACTACAAGGTTTTCGAAAAATCTCCCATTCTAGAAATAGTTGATGAAAATGATTTTCCATCACCAACTAAGTCCGAAATGAGACTTCCAAAGTTCTCCAAGTATGAATGTTCATACTAAAGGAGGATTCCAAATTGACAAACAAACGCTTTCAAAAGATTTTAATGATCCAAGAAATCGTGAAAAAGAATTTGGTTTTTCTCCAATTTCGATACTCCCGTAACGGAATTTATCCGTGAAAAATACTATGCAAAATTGAGCGAATTATCTCGCAAATATTCCTTTTTTTTCATGGCTTCCAATTTACATAAGTAATTTAAAAATTCCTTATCCATTTTCGATTTATGTGTTAAATCTAATATTGTTCAAAAATGGACTCTTAAGAATGGTGAACTAGTTTCATCAATTCATCCTCCACTTACAGGTTTACGAGTTGCTTCATTAGAAGGTGAAACTTGTGAAGCTGCTCCATATAAAGTAGGAAGAGATGCTGATGATAAGTCTGGTTCTACTTTAGGAGATATCAAAAAGGTTTATGAACAAAAAAAATTTTCCAATACAATTTTACATACGATTTCCAAACAAGTTGACCAAATATCTACTCAAATTGATTCTTTATCTTCAAAAAATTCGATTCTCAATCTTCGAAAGACATTGATGATTTGTCAAAAAGACTAAACGGAATTTTTCTTGAATCACGGAATTCCACTTTTCCAAATGAAATTTCAAGGCCACTTGTTTATGTTCCAAATCAATTTTCGGTTTCAAAAGGTATTGGAAATAGTAATATAGCACTTTTAAAAAAGATTCTGAAAAACTAGACAAAAACATCACATGTCTAGAAAAGGATAAAAAGGCAAAGGAAATTGCTGAAAACTTTTCTTCAGGTGATGAGTCTCCATCTCAAATTAATAAAATTTACAAAAACTGGAACAATAATCCGATGCGAAATTATTATTCTAGACCTACTCCTCCAGATCTTCAATTTGAAGAGCGAGGAACTTATGGCCCTCAAAACGTATATTCTGGTGACCAACTATATGACTGGAATATAGATGGTAGATTAGAAGCGGAAATTTCCAAAGTTTTACATGAAATGTGTATTGCAACTAATGCATATGCCTCTAATGATTTTACTGATGATCAAATTGCTTATAATATTGTAAGCAGTTTACAGGACAATTAAAAATCTGGTGGGATAATACTTTCACATCCGAAGAACAAAAAAATATTTGCAATCATCAAAAACCGGATGGAAGAAAAGATGGATTTGCTTTTTTGATCCAGACCATTTCTCTCCATTTTATTGGTGGAACAAATGAACTTTTTAAATCCAATACTTTAGTTTTAACAAATCTTCGGTGTCCAACTTTGAATGATTATCGTTGGTATAAAGATACGTTTTTATCGAACGTTCTTACCAGATCCGATTCTCAACAGTCGTTCTGGAAAGAAAAATTTATCTCAGGACTTCCAACTTTATTTTCTCAAAGAATTTTCCAAAAATTAAGGGAAGCTGTAAACAAGGAAACAATCCCGTTTGATCAATTCACATATGGGCAATTGTTTGCTTTTGTTAAAAAAGAAGGATTATCTCTTTGCAATGAGCTAAAGATCCAATCAAAGTATGGCAATGAAAAAGCTCAGCAAAGACGAGAACATGGATCTTTCTGTGAAGCCTTTGGCTTTGAGAAAATCCAAGCCCCTTCAACTATTCGAAAACAGAAGCTCAAGCAAGCTCAAAATTTTCGTCAAAGGAAAACATCTTCTTCTGAAAAATTTTATCACAAGAAAAAGAAAACATTTCCAAAAGAATTTTTGAAAAAGGAGTTTCAAAAGATTATTTGTTATAAATGTGGCAAGTCTGGTGATAAAGCAAATAATTGCCATTTCAAAAATAAAATTAATGAGATTTTCCAAGATAATCTAGATTTAAGAGATAGTCTCTTAAATGTTTTTCAATTAAATCGAGTGAGCCAGAGGAATCTGTTCATTCTTATTCTGATCACATTATTTACCAATTAGACTATGATCAGGACTCGATGATTGTGATTCTGATCATTCTCTTCAATTTTGTTCAAAAGGACTTTGTGTTATTACCAAAAAAGAAAAAGAGAAGGAGTTACTTCTTGATATTATTGAAAAAATTCCAGATAGTAATCTTCAAAAACAGTATCTTGAACGATTAAGAGAAATTGTTTTAAAATCTTCTCCAATAGAAGAAAATAAAAAGCAGGTTTCTTTTAGTCTTCAAAAAATAATTGTTGATTCTCCATTCCAACAGCCATTTATTTCTCCAGTTAATACTCATGATCTTCAAAGTGAGGTGATTCAAATCAAATTTCATATTAAAGATCTTGAGCATTATATTTTCAATCTTCAAACAAAAGATTTAGAACTAGAAGCCAAAATTACTCTTCTTCAAAATTCTACTTTTGAAACAGGAGAAGCATCAAAACCTACTCCCAGTTCAACCAATGCTATCCAAATTTCTGACAAACCCATTGAAAACGAAAAATTCCTTCAAATTATTAAACGCTTTAATTATCAAAAATGGTATTGTCCAATTACATTAGTTATTGCTGATGACTTCCAGATTAATGATGTTGCTTTATTCGATAGTGGTGCTGATCTCAATTGCATTAGGGAAGAATTAATTCCTCCTCAATATTATGAAAAAACCACTGAACACTTGACTAGTGCTAATGGTCAAAAACTTCAAATTAAATATAAGCTTTTCAAAGCATCCATTTTAAATGATGATTATTATTTCAAAACTCCATTTACTCTTGTTAGAAATATTAGTAATAACATTATTCTTGGTACTCCATTTCTAACTTAAATGTATCCATTTTCAGTAGATGAATTAGGAATTCATGCTTTCATAAATGAAAAAACAATTTCTTTTAAATTTTTAGCAAAATTACAACATAGTGATGTCCATCGTCTTCAAACTAACTCTATTTATAAACAAATTAATATGATCTCTGCAGGGAAGAACAGGATGAAAGGTTCCAAGGCTCCTGCCTCCAGACTGCAGAAGGGAATAGTAATCCATCCTACAGGAGGAATATCTGTTTCCACAAACCAATTTTCCAATTTATCTGATTTCCCTCAAATTTCCTATGCTCAAACACTATCACAAACGGCTCCTCAAAAAAACCCATCCAAATACCACCTGATATTTCTTACCACCAAAAAATCCAATGTGATACTGCTTTTTGACTAACTTTCCCTCCAACAAATTTTCTTCCCATGAGGAATTCAACCACAAAATATTTGATTATGTCCAAAAATATTTCCCGAAGATTTTAACCGGTATCCTTTTGAAATCTCCAAACCTATTCAATATTATCGAAATATTCTTCGTGATACAAATTCTCGTCACATCAAAGATAATATTAATAGCACTACCAATTATTCCAAATGCCTAATTTTCCATGTTATTTCGAGTACAGAATGGAAGACTTCCCACTCTTCCCTCTCAAACTCCAAGACATTTTATTCCAACCTTTACGATCCACAACTTCCACAAACTTACAACTTTTATGACTATATGCAAGCATGTCATTGTACCTTTTTACTCTAGAGTTACAACCATTCATGGTTCTTTAGTTTCCATCCCGATTGTGTCCGAGAAAAATAAAACATTTCCAGTTTTGGTTCATAGAATGGTGGGAACGATATGGGGCAATCCCAGATATCTTCCCAGAAGAAATTCAAAATCCTTTTCAGCTCTATTGTTCCAAAACTAAGGTACCAGAAGGATTTGAATTCTCTAGTATTATTTACTTCTGTCAGATATTCCGAATTTCATGGATTATGTGCTGGAATTATTCCCTTTGTCGAATTATAGATTCCAGACTTTACTTTCTAATTCGAGAATATCGAGTAAATGGTAGAAAAACTTCACCATATGTCCAAAAATGCAAGAATGTGTCTCTCAATATCTCCAGCATGGTTTATCCGCCCTCCATGATTATAATGAATGGACTAAGCAAAGCTTCCAGCAATACAAACAAATTCAAGCAGCTCCACAAAAACCTATACAATCACCGTCCACATCCATAAAATCCAAAACCAAAAGAAGGCTCCAATAGACAGGGCTGAACTTTTTGATCAGTTTCTCCAATTTCTCAGCCAAAATACAAAAAATCCATCATCCAAGAGTTCCAGTTCTTCTGAGGCTTCTAGTCCAGATTTATATGGTGGCCCATGTGCACAAGATCCATTTGATTTCTGAAAAGAAAATTCTAAGAAAGATCCCGCTAAGTGTAAATATTTTACACTTAGGCAAAAGCAAGGAACATTATTCTACACTACAGGTATCAAAAATTTGTTCCAGCTGTGAAGCACTCAAAATCGGCAAAGATAAGGTTTACAGCATCAAAGTTCCGACAAATTCAAAAAGTGAATAGTAAACAGTACCATGAATAGTACTTTTGTCGAAATTTCGTCAAAAGTTGTTAGCACACTACAAGAGCAACGGAAGAAATTAATCCAAATTTGTCCAACGTCCGAAAAAGCAAATATTTGTTTACTCCAATTATTGTACTTGAATTATTGTATCACTCGAATTATTGTACTGAATTACTGTATCCCCTTTCCAAGAGTCTATAAATAGGCTCATTTGTATCCAGTTTTAAGTAGAGTTAGTTTAAGAGCTTTAAGAGCAAGTTTAAGAGCTTTAAGAGCAAGTTTAAGAGAGAGTGAAAACACAAAAGTTGTAATATTTTCAAATTATCAATACAAGTTAAAAGTTTCAATCATCCTTTCCTCTCTTTTAGTTCTGTAAGTTATGATGCTCTCACTCTAATGTTTAAATTTCCATATTAGTTTTAGTTTTAATTTAGCATTTTCCATTTAAACTGGTTGAGTTCTTTTAGTTATTCTGCTTTGAACTGTCCTGGGTCCCTTCTTGTCTCACTCCAATGTTAAAATTTCCATATTAGTTTTATTTAAACTGGTTCAGTTCTTTTAGTTATTCTGCTTTTAGTTCCATATATATTTCATCACTACATTATCTTCTTCTTCACTACTTGTTATTTCATTTATTTCATCACAATATAAACCATTTACTATAGATCATGTCCTTCTATCTTTGTACTTCTTAATTACTGTTTTTATCTATTGTTCCTATATAAGTTAACCAATTTTTAACTATTCTCGTAATAGTTCCTTCAATATAATTAGACACCATATTAACTGGTATTTTTGCTTCCATTAACTTTGCATTTGTTCTAGCTACCCAATTTTGTATATCCAAATCAACATTTTCCGAACAATCTAAATTTAAAGTTTCTCTCGTTTGAATATTTTTCGGTATATAATTATCTTCTATTTTACTTCGATATTTCCATATATATTCGGTTAATCTATTATTATTATGATTATAAGTTACGTATCTAAATTTAGGTTTATATTTTCTACTAGTCTCCATGTAATAGTAATCATCATCTGCAGTAAGTGCATTAATTAATTTCTTTTTTTTTTACGTAATAAAATCGGATTCGAGTATTTTGAATATCTAAATTCTTGACTAGATTGATCCGAGTTAAAATCTTTATTTTCATCTATATTATTTACTTCTAATCTTTCTATTTCAGTATTTAGAGCTTCTAATGTATTGTTATTTATTGTTTCATATTCTGATTCATGAATTTCTGATGTTTCAACCTTTTCTTTTATATTAAGTATAAGTTGTTCCTCAAGTTTATCAAATCTATTATAATATTCTATTTTAAGATGTTGTATTTCATTATTAAAATTATCTTCCACTCTATAAACTTCATCTAATATTTGCTTAGTATTAATATGTATTATTTTTATAGATTCTTCTATTTTTCTCATTCTTTCATCATATCTTTTTTCGAACTTATCTAGCTTTTTATATATGTCATTTATTGTCTTATTTTCGTGATAGTTACTTTTTATATTTGTTATTTGTACTAGGTCATTTTCTTTAGCTAGTCTTCTTTCTCTATCAAATTCGGTTTCTAATATTATTGCTTTTCTATCTATTATTAAATATAATGTACCTTCCATAATTTCTGCAAATTGTCTATTCTGGTTTGTTCTATATATTTTAAATGGACCATCATGATATCTTATGATTTCTTCATCAATAATCTTTTTATTTTTATTCATTATTCTGGTTGTTCAAGTATTTTTTAATATTCAACCTCTACTCTTTTTCTTAAAAGTAATTCTGGAAATAGCTGAGAATATTCTTTAAATATTTTCTTATCAATGATTTCATAACCTTGCTCTTCAAGTTCTAAAGGTATTTTTGCATTACTAGACTCTATTTTACTATCCTTAGTCTTGATATCCTTTAATAATTGTATAATTAATAAAATGTTAGTATCTATTACTTTTAAATTATTTGCTAGAGTACCTTCTTGCTCTAGTTCACTCATATATATAAGATAGATCTATTTGTCTTATATTCGTTATATTCTTTTTGCACCTTATTAACTATATCTTCCTGTTCTTTTATTTGTATATTCAATGTTTCTATTTGATTATCCAAGTTTTTTAATTTTTCTTCAACATTATGTTCATCACCTAATTTTGCCTTTTCTATTATTCTTTCTTCATTTATTTTAGCCATTCTTATTTTATTTCGATTTTCCAAACCGCACCCTTCTTTTCTATTGAAGGGTGCTATGAAAGAAAGGCTTCGGCCAAAAACGCACCCTTAGGGTCATTTTGGCCAGGCCTTTTTATTTTTTTCCACTAGTGGAGAGATAATCTGCATAACAGTTTTCATTAGTTTTTAGTAATTCAACAGAAAACTCATATTGCATTATATCAGCTTTAATTCTATTTATCTCCTTTCTTGTAATAGAATCCTGCAACTTTTGGATTATCCAACTTTTTAGAGTTTTATTATCGGTTCTGATTATAAATTTTTTATAAACAATATACGGTTCAAACTTTTTAATTCCATATTTTACTGCTTTTAATTCTTTTTTATTTATATTCCAATTGGTTTCTTTGCTTTCAATGTTCCTGAGTGATATCTGCATATATATTATTTTTTATCATTATTATACCTATATTTTACTACTGCACCATAACCATTGTTAGTTTCACTTGAATCTGTTTCTACTATCCATGTAAATTCTTTGTCTTCATCTGGAAAACTTAATTTTGGTAATTTTCTGACAAATTCTTTATTTTTTTGTCTTCATCTGGAATAGATTAGTGTAGGCGTGTTTTTATTTCGCCTACGCGGTGTGAGCGCGTATTTGATTTGACTACCCCACTGTTAAGGTTTTATTGAAAATTGTTTTGTATTGAAAGAAGTCGCCAACAATTCTTTTTAGGAAGAATCATAAACCTAATTGGATACAGGAAAATCATAGGGATAAATTATCCAATGTAGATGTCCCCGTCATGACTCCATAGATGGTCAAAGTGAACCAAAATTGAGTTCGGGGGTGAGGGTACGAATATAGTCATAATGAACCACATCCGCCCAGAGTTGGCCTCAACTAAATATCGATTCATTACAAATTTTATGCCAAAGAATACTCAAATAATGTTTTTATACACCCTAAAAATATTTAGTCTAAATTGGTTCAGGAATCATATAAAGAGATTAATTTTTAGTGACAAGTTATTATGCAATCAATATTACAGGGAACCTAGCAAGTAGTCCAAATTAATCTGATTAATATTAGAACAGTTCTTTAGGTCTTTGATTAGCAAAAATAACATGTGAGGTGATAAAAGCATTGAAACAGGACAGTCATATAATAGGCATAGAATGTTCAGGCAGGCATATAATATACAAAGGCATGAATAATAATAATATGAAATAAAATAAAAGAAAGTATAGAAAAAAGGGTTAGAATATACAGTATAGCGATTGTACATTAAAGATCTACATCAGGAAAGAAAACTGTTAGTAACTTCAATATAAAAATAATTTATTTAAGGACCCTCAGGATTATACCGTGGCTTGGGTCTGCGAGATTGACAACCTTCGGGACGAGCAATCGTGATGCCTGAAAATCTGAATGTATGTAGATTGAATGTATTTTGTGTTTGAAAGTAGGAGTTTTGTAGGGAAATTTTATAATTTGTAGAGAGATTTGTAAAGTATTCGTCGAGTTCGAAGTGTGTTAATGAGAAAAATCCGTTCCTCTTGAAATCTGTTCGGAAATCACGCCTATTTATAGGGAAAACGACACTGCACCTCATGCGCCAGCTGCGCCTGGCGCAGCTGACGTTTCAAGCGCATGACGTGGCATGACCAGTAAAAAGAGTACACGTGGTACGCGCTTTTGAAAAAGATACGAAAGAAATCTCGCTCTCAAGCAGAGAATTGTGTTTGACGCTGGACTCTACATGAAAGAGAAATCTACGTGACAGTTCTGGTGCGCTTAGCACAGCCTGTGCGCTAAGCGCAGCTTACGTGGAAGTCCACGTGGCAGTACACTGCGCTCAGCACAGTCAACTGCGCTCAGCGCACCGCCTTGTTTTTTATAGTTTTTTGATATAAACGCGTTTTAAAGATTTTCTTTAATCTTTTAACTCCGAAAATCTGATTTTACGGGATAAAATCCGATTTTGACTTATAAAAAATATCTTTTGAAAATATTTATTTATTAAAATATTTCAATTAATTATCAATTAATTGGGCTTTTCAAAGAATTGGGCTCAAATACAATTAATTATCATGAATAATTAATCGGGCTTTAAAATAGGACTTTAACACTTTTCGAAATGGTTTTGAATGGCTTTTCATACTGCTCTGCCCTTGGGTCGGACCAATTAAGACCACGGTATGTTTCATCATCGGCTCCTTAAATGGGGAGACACAATTATGTGTCTACAGAAGCCCCCACTTTGACTGAGGTTCAGGAAACCGAAAGTCAAAGTATACGGTGTCGGGACGGAGAACGATTCTAAACGCTCTGCAGTTTAGAACTGATCTATAACCGCCGGTCTCTGCAAAACAAAGTTAGTATGCAGGACAATAACTACAAGCAATCTGATTACCTGCAGAAGAAGGTGTTAGCAGATAGGTGCAAACAACTCTGATGAAGCACATAATGATGAAAAAATGCAAACTTAGACTCTTTAAGGATGCATGAGACGCTATGCAAGGATTTAGGTTATACAAAGCTAAGGGATGACACGTCATGCAAGGTCAGGGTTATGCAAGACTAGAATGATGTGATGCAATGCAAGGTCAGATTTTTGCAAGGCTTGAAGATTTGGATATGTAGAATGATAGAATGATTAGAGATAGATAGAATGATTTTCGAAAATCATTTTTAGTAAATAATCAGGGTCCGTAAACGAGGTCCGCAGATTACAACTCTTCGGGAGTTTGATTTGAATTGGAGGAACCACCACACATAGGAAGCCCCCACTTTGGTTGAGCCTGCCTTAAATTAGGCTTGAGCCTTAATTACTTGATCTGATATTGAAATGTAGTTGTTATGTTTTGGACATTGAAAGTTCTCACTGGGGATTGCACTAGGGATTCTTCTTTGAGAAGTTGATATTGGCAAAGTCAAGTATCGCCAGAGACAATGGAATTGTCGGAGAGTCCTTCGGGGAAAAAGGAGAGCTTGGATTGAAAAATAAAAGTTTAATTTGTGACTCAAATGAATGTAGGTGGGAAAAGGCTTTGACGAGGCTAGGTGCAGACTCGAGTCTATGTCGGGATCTAGAAAGAGATTATGCTCCTAAATTCTAGAAAGTCAAATCATTAGACCATGACTAATTTTTATTTTACTGAAGCGGTCGGACCTCGAGATGAGGATTCCTACGTATCCTTGCGGAATCAGACCATTCGTAGTTCCAGATCTGATTTTTTTTTATTATTCTTTTTTGTGTCCTAACTTTTGCCTAGGACGCCCTTTCGGGTTTTCAACCTAGCGGGCTTGGACATACCTTGGAGAAGGAGTTAGGATTTGATGAAAGGATTATGAATTTGGATTATATGGATTAAAGGTTTGATGAATCGAAGGGATTTGAATGAGGGGTATAACTTGTGTGCAAGCCCCCTAACTTGACTTTTATTTGCCTTTGGCTCTTTCTTTTGAATCTTTTCTTTTTGTCCCGCGTATTTTTGCTTTTTTTAATTTTATTGTACTTTGAATTTTTTCACTATTTTATTTTGCCTGGCATTGATTTTTTTTTGTAGTGAGGCTTGCACACAAGTTTGGTTTAGGGTACTGGAAGGTTTGAAGGATATTTGTGGAGCTTTGATGTTGAAGGGATTGTTTGGTTTATGGAGATGATGGTTTAAGGATGATGGCTCATGGAAGGTGATGGAGGAAGAGGGAATAACTCCTGATCCAAAGTATGTCCATTTTTTTTTCATTCTTTTTTTCAGATGTCTTTTTATTATTGTAGTCAAGTTCATTAGGTGATTTAAGTTTCATCATTGAGTTAGAAGCATAAATAAAATGATGGAAGGCCAATGAAAATGAAAATGAAAATGCAATTATTTTATTGATTGAAAATAAATGAAACCAGGCTTATTAGAAGTAAAAACCTAAATGACATAAACTCGACAGAAAAGGAAATAAAGGAGATAGGGGAGGGACTCTCCGACTCAACCTAGAAAACCAACGCTAAATGACTAAGCCCCTGCATTATTTAGGCACTTCCCAAGGGGTTGCCACTATTGCTGACTTTTGCCGCAGGCGGAATTGGTAATCTACCGTCTTCAACCATATCCTGCAGATGATGCTTCAAAGTCCAGCATTGCGATGTCAGATGCCCATTCCCTTGATGGTATTTGCAGTAGGAATTAGGATTCCATCTACTGGATCTCTTCTCCAGAAGAGGGTCCGGAGTAGGGCCAAGAGCTTGAAGTGCTCCCTTTGCATGAAGCCTAGTGAAGGCTTCTTCTAGGGACATGCCTAAAGGAGTGAATGTCCTTTGAGGGCCTTGATAACCTTTCTTGTCAGTAGTTAGAGCATTGATGTCGTTTCTTTTAGAGGTAGAAGGGTTAGCATTACTCTTCTTAAAAGAGTTATTATTGTTAGAACCCTTGTTCTTGTTAGCCTGTACCTCTTCTTCAATCAGCAGGCCCACCTTATAGAGCTTCGTGAAAGACTCTATAGGTTGGAACTTGATATGATCCCCATAGTTGGGCTGCAGGTTACGGATCACCAATCGGACTTGATCCTCTTGGGATGGCCTGTTAGTCATTTGCGCAGCCTTTTCCCTCCATCTGTTAAGGAAGGTGACAAAATCTTCATTGGAATTCTGCTTAGTTAATTCCAACTCACGAAGGCCAATGGGAAGCTAAGTATTGTAGATGTATTGTTTGTGGAACTCTTCTCTGATGTAGTCCCAGTCATTGAGCTTGGCTTTATTCAGTGACCTGAACCACTTGGATGGATGTGGATCCAAGGTTAAAGGAAAGACATAAGCAAACAGGTCCTTGCTCATCCCCATGAGAGCCACAGAGATGGAGAAAGCTCTCAAGTGGTCATATGGGTCTTCGACCCCCTTGAATTTTGGGAGGTCACCCAATGTTACCTTTTTAGGGAGTTTGTCCATCAGTTCAGGATCAATGATGTCATGGCCATGAGCCTGACCCTCAAGCGCAGGAATTGACTGGATCAATTGCTCGAGTTTTTCAAACCGCAAATCTGTGTTGGTTTTGAATGGTGGTGGAGTGTCGCCTTGCTCGTCCTCTTCAGTTAGCTTCTCCCTCAGCGCCTTAATCTCTTTGTCTTGTTCCTCAAGACGTGAGTTCATCAGTTGAAGTTGGGCCATAATGGCACTAAGCTGTTCGTTAGTGTCCCCCATTTCAGATGATGATTCGGAAGAATCGGAGGATTCGTCTGAAAACGTGAGGATGCGTTTGACGAGTCTAGGAGTAGGTGGACCTTGTATCCTCTCTGTCGAGCGTTCCCAAGTTATAATCTCACGATCCGTCCTAAGCAGAAATCGAATGGACCTCTTAAATTTTTAGAAATGATGCTTTCAAAATGAGAAATGGAAATGAGGGATGGAGAAATGGAGATGAGAAATGAAGATGAAAGTGGAAATAGGGACGAGAAATGGAAGGTGAAATGGAAACGGGAAATGATTAGGAATGGGTATGATTATGGTCATGATGGTGACATGGGCCTAACTATATGCAAATGCAAATGACTCGGATTGGACTTGATCGGGATCGGACTATGCAAGGCATGGGACTAGACTTGGCAAATAGACTGGGCTCAAAAGGATTGTTTACGCTAGCTTCGCTAGGCTTAGGAAGGAATTGGCTTCGCCAGACTTGATGATTTGATATTGCTATAGATGTAAGATAGGAGTAGCTTCGCTAAACTCGAAGGGTGCCTTTAAGGTCTTAGGGGTGACTAGCTTTACTAAATCAATGGGTGCCGTTATGGTCTTACGGGTGAGTAGCTTAGCTAAGTCAAAGAGATGCCTTTATGGTCTTATAGGGATGACTAGCTTGGCTAGGTCGGAGGGGTGCCTTTATGGTCTTACAGGGATGACTAGCTAAGCTAAGTCAAAGGGGTGCCTTAATGGTCTTACAGGGATGACTAGCTTAGCTAGGTCAAAGGGGTGCCTTTATGGTCTTACAGGGATGACTAGCTTAGCTAGGTCAAATGGGTGCCTTTATGGTCTTACAGGGATGACTAGCTTAGCTAGGTCAAAGGGGGTGCCTTTATGGTCTTATAGGGCTGACTAGCTTAGCTAGGTCAAAGGGGTGCCTTTATGGTCTTACAGGGATGACTAGCTTAGCTAGGTCAAATGGGTGCCTTTATGGTCTTACAGGGATGACTAGCTTAGCTAGGTCAAAGGGGGTTTGGACTTCGTCCTACATGGGTTTGGAATTGGACTGGATTGACTTTGGAAATGAGTTGGGCCTTATGCGGACCTAATTCTGGACTTAATTATTCTTATATTGGTTTGACGTTAGACTTGAAAATGCACATGGGCTTGACATTGGATTGGAATTGAGTTGGATTAGACTTGGACTGGGATTGACATAGACTAGGGTTCACATAAAGATGCAAATGGGCCTAGATTTTGAAAGAAGCTAGACTTTTATGGGCCTAAGATGGACTCTAATGCTAGCGGGCCTAATATGAATGCATAGACTCGAATTAGATGGACCCTATATGAATGTAAAATGGACTCTAATGCATATGGGCCTAGAATGAATGCAAGTGAATTGGGTCGATTGGATTGAATTGGATTGAAGGTGTTTGGAATGGGCTTAGAATTTTCGAAATTCATTTTTGAAAGAAACCCCTTGTTTTATCTTTTGTTAGGAAAAGATGATGGATTGATTTGAAGAATATTTTCTTTTTTTTTGAAATGTCGTGGTATTATGATGATTAGTAAATGTTTTCGAACAAGGTAGAATAGAATATGGTGTAGGATTGATTTTGAAAAATGTAAGTTTTTTAAAATTGGTGAATATGGTAAGGTAGAATAGACAGGGGTAGTAGGGATGAAATGGGAAGAGGTAGACATGCATGACAACTCTAACTCTACCATGACCACTTTAGATGCACTTTTTAGGACAAACTCGACCTTGCATGAAAAGACTGACCCTCTTTTTTTTTGAATATGATATGATGCAAACTTGTTATCTTTGACTCCAACAAAGGTGAAACAACTAATAAGCATGGGAGGAATAGACTGCGTGCCACGCAACTAGCGCGCGTCGCGCAGTCTGTGCGCCTGGCTCATGGACATTGTGCTAGGCGCAACTTAATGCGTCTGGCGCAATGCTCTGTGGCACGCTTATTGATAAATTGACGAAGGTTCGGGTGAAAATGACGATTTATTTTAGACGCGATTTGCAATAATTTCGGGCGTAAAGCATATTAGCAGGTAAAAAATTGCAATCACACATAAATGTCAGGTAACATGGATGCAAAAGTTCTCAACCTAAAGTCCAGTTCTACATTCAACTATTGGTCAGGTTTAGGTTAAGGCTGAAAAGGTCCATGACTAAGAGATTGTTCCCACGCTTCGTACCCCTGCTTAAAGAGGTGGCCACGTGTAAGACGTACTCTAGTCTCAAGTCAGGAACAAGAGAACAATGTCATGGTTGGATAGGTTTGCTTATGACTAAGATCCAACACTATCGCTCAGGAAGCTTTTTGGAAGGACAAAGCGCAAACCCCTGGGGTGACCTCGACACATAGAACATGTGCTAATGAGGCAAGGTAGATTGTCCTTATGGTGGTCGAACAAAGAGCCATGCACATGCAAAACTGGATATTATTCAAAGGCATAAAAATAAGAATGAATCGTATTTTTCAAGTTTCACCCACTCATTTAAAAAATTAATTTTTTAAAATCCTCCCCATTGGAGTCGCCAAATTGTAGGAGTGTTTTTATTTCGCCTACGCGGTGTGAGCGCGTATTTGATTTGACTACCCCACTGTTAAGGTTTTATTGAAAGTTGTTTTGTATTGAAAGAAGTCGCCAACAATTCTTTTTAGGAAGAATAATAAACCTAATTGGATATAGGAAAATCATAGGGACAAATTATCCAATGTAGATTTTCCCGTCATGACTCCATAGATGGTCAAAGTGAACCAAAGATTGAGTTCGGGGTGAGGGTACGAATATAGTCATAATGAACCACATCCGCCCAGAGTTGGCCTCTACTAAGTATCGATTCATTACAAATTTTATGCCAAAGAATAATCAAATAATGTTTTTATACACCCTAAAAATATTTAGTCTAAATTGGTTCAAGAAACACATAAAGAGACTAATTTTTAGTGACAAGTTATTATGCAATTAATATTACAGGGAACATAGCAAGTTGTCCAAATCAATCTGATTAATATTAGAACAGTTCTTTAGGTCTTTGATTAGCAAAAATAACATGTGAGGTGATAAAAGCATTGAAACAGGACAATCATATAATAGGCATAGAATGTTCAGGCAGGCATATAATATACAAATGCATGAATAATAATAATATGAAATAAAATAAAATAAAATATAGAAAAAAAGGGTTAGAATATACAGTATAGCGATTTTACATTAAAGATCTACATCAGGAAAGAAAACTGTTAGTAACTTCAATATAAAAATAATTTATTTAAGGACCCTCAGGATTATACCGTGGCTTGGGTCTGCGAGATTGACAACCTTCGGAATGAGCAATCGTGAAGCCTGAAAATCTGAATGTATGTAGATTGAATGTATTTTGTGTTTGAAAGTAGGAGTTTTGTAGGGAAATTTATAATTTGTAGCGAGATTCGTAAAGTATTCGTCGAGTTCGAAGTGTGTTAATGAGAAAAATCTGTTCCTCTTGAAATCTGTTCGGAAATCCCGCCTATTTATTGGGAAAACGACACTGCGCCTCACACGCCAGCTGCGCCTGGCGCAGCTGACGTGTCAAGCGCATGACGCGGTATGACCATTAAAAAGAGTACACGTGGTACGCACTTTTGAAAAAGATAAGAAAGAAATTCCGCGTCTCAAGCAGAGAACTGCGTTTGACGCAGGACTCAACATGAAAGAGAAATCTACGTGGCAGTTCTGGTGCGCTTAGCACAGCCTGTGCGCTAAGCGCAGCTTACGTGGAAATAGGATTTTAACACTTTTCGAAATGGTTTTGAATGGCTTTTCAGACTGCTCTGCCCATGGGTCGGACCAATTAAGACCACGGTATGTTTCATCATCAGATCCTTAAATGGGGAGACACAATTATGTGTCTACAATTAGTATATCATCGATATATACTACACAATTTGATAATTGATTTAAATATTTATCCATAAATGCTTGAAATCTTCCAGGGGCATTTTTATATCCAAATGGTAACACATTCCATTCATAAAATCCATTAGGTACTTTGAATGCAGTTAATTGTTTTGATTCTTCAGTTAATTTTAATTGATGAAATCCGCTTTTGCAATCAAATTTTGAAAAATAATTGTATCCTTGTATTTGTCTCATTTTGAGTATTTTATTTGGTATTGGATAATTATATGTAATTGTTTTTTTATTTAAAATTCTATAATCAATAACCATTCTTGTTTTTCCTCGTTTTTAATCTGAATGATTATTAACTATGAATGCACTGCTGCTATGTTTTCAGTTACTTGGTCTGATTAGTTTTCTAGCTAATAATTATGTTATATGCATTTTAAATTCTTTTTCATCTCTTTGGGTATTATTAAAAGGTTTTTGAGATATTATACTATTTTGATCTTTTAATGTAATTTGTATTTCAGTTTTATGTTTAAAAAAAATCCTATAACTGTGTATCAGATCTCATGATATTTCTATGATATTTCTTACCTTATTTACCCCATGAATTTCTAATTGCAATATATTTTGAAGTAAATACAAATCGTTCTCTTGCTATATACTCAAGGTATCAGATCTCAGTTTTATCTGCTTTTACTATAGATCATTCTTTAAACTAAATGATCTATAGTAAAATGGTTTATATTGGTTAATAAGTTGTAGAGAAATTGGAGATAAATAGAATTATAGCTGATATCATGCAATATGAGTTTTCTGTTGAATTACTAAAAACTAATGAAAACTATTATGCATATTATCTCTCCAGAGTTAGTTCCACAACTGATTCTCGAGAATCAGGAGCAAAAGATACAAATAAAAAAGCTAATAGAAGAATTAACTCTTATGAAAAGAGGAGCTTCCAATCCAGCTAAGGAGCAAATAGATATTGGCTGTAGCCAAAGCTATAAAAGCAGAGCTATTACTAAGAAGGTTAATTCTCCTTCAAACAAAAGAAATATGTCCTTGCAGAGTTATTTTCCAAATCAAGTTATTAACCCTAAACCAATTATTAATGAGATTGACTTTCCTAATCTTGTACCAGATACAACCTCATTCAAGGAAAAATTAACCCTTGGAACTAAACAAACTATGAACCCTTTGGTTTGACAGTATATTAATAATTTCTTAATTATTGCAAATAAGCTAAACACAACCCCCGAGGTTACTATCAAAGATAGCCATGCTGAAATAGAAAGAGGATATGTTACTAATCCTCTGAAAAAGATAAACGGGTTAATCGCATTGCCCGGATGTAATACAAACTTAGTAAAAGCAGCATATGATTATGGACTTCTCAATTCAGTCAATACAATGAATGGAGAAGAACTATCTTCAATTCCCCGCTTATATAAAACAGCTAAAAATTATTTACAGCTTACAAAATCTCCAATGATTTTTGAGAGATGTTACACAACCACAGGTGAAGTTACTTTGCAAGAGATAAAGCAATGCATAAGAGTTATCAAAATGGGATGTACAACAAATTATATTATCCCGGAAAAGGTAATAGCCCAGCCAGAGTTAAATCTTAATGATGTACCAGATATTCTCAAAGAGAAGAGAACAATCATGATTAAGACAATTTATGAAGCTCTGTGTAATATAGTTAAAACTCCTATATGGATAAATCATAAGGAGCTAAATACATTTGTTATATCACAAAGTAGAGCATACGACCATGAAGCAGTTTAAACTATAAAATCATGGATATGGAGTCTGCTTCATCCAGACCAAGAACCGATTACAAGATATATTCCAAGAAATTTTATGACTCCGGATACTCAAGAAATATTGTAGCCGGATGCAACAAGAAAATAACCACACATGTCAAATGTGCGAAGCCGACAAATTACTGTTCCTATAATAGAAGATATGGATAGTGAAGATAAGGAGGAATCCTCCTGAGCCAGCAAGAAGTTATTTGCAAATTAGCCACGAGTTAGAGATAAGAACAACATCTCGTAAAGTAAAAACAATATGTAATAAGATAAGCTTTTGAAAAGTAGACAAATGTAACAAGTTTGGTAGAAGCTTAGTATTACAAATTGGAAAGTTATAAATAGTGATGAAATAGTATGTAAAAACTGTACGATCTTTGTATAATCCTTGCCTATAAATAATATAGTCTTTGGGCCAACAGGGGGCATCAAGGGCACAACTTGCCTAACCATCTTTTCTCTCTCTTCACTTCTACTTCTTTTCTTAAAATAACCTTCCATTTGTTCCACGCACTAAAAGCCGGTATCGTAGCTAGTTTATAGAAGATATTCCGTCATCAAGATCATACTTCATACTTATGGAAGAAGCAAAGGTAAATTTCTATCCTATGAACAAAGTATAAATTCAATCCTTTAGTTTATAATAAAACTGAGATCTGTAATAATAATTCTATAACTTCATATAGGATGTGTACTGTCTTAAATATGCTCTCCTCAATTAAGTAAAATCATGCTTTTAACCAAAAGACAATTGGTAGTAGTTGTCCTTTTAAAGCCGTTGAAGATGAGAAGGCTGTTATGGACATGATACGTAAAACCTATGTGGTGAGGTGATAAGTGTGATCTTATTTAATTCTGCTTAAATGCTTAAGGGTAGAAGAGCGAATTAGTAATACTTATATGAAGGTTGATAGAACTATTACTCATTGATTGATGTTTAATATAAATGAAGGGATTGAGTTCAGACATATAGATATTAGAGAATTTATTTTAGACTTTCAAATCATGAATTTACAAGATAAAATAGATGTTTTTAAAAACTATTTATATGAAGCATATAGAAGGAATGATATTGAAACAAAAGATGCTTTAATCAAATTAATAACAGAATCCAAAATTAAGAAAAATAAACTATTAGAAAGAAAAATAGAGCTAAAACATTTACAAAACTCGTTATATATATGGCAATTAAGTCTCAAATTATAAAAGCAATAAGACGAGCAATTAGATCTAAGTTAATTTATATATAGGAACTAATTTTGTAAACAAAAGAAATATCAGTTAAAGCAGAAACAATTCTATTTTTCTGAAATATCCTATATACTCTAGGTATTTCATCACATAGTTCCTATCAAATGCTTCTATTTCATCACTATATATTTTTAATATATGACAATTAAGTCTCATATTATAAAAGCAATAGACTCAGATATTAAAAAAATTTGGAAAACCGAAATAAAATAAGAATGGCTAAAATAAATGAAGAAAGAATAATAGAAAAGGCAAAATTAGGTGATGAACATAATGTTGAAGAAAAATTAAAAAACTTGGATAATCAAATAGAAACATTGAATATACAAATAAAAGAACAGGAAGATATAGTTAATAAGGTGCAAAAAGAATATAACGAATATAAGACAAATAGATCTATCTTATATATATGAGTGAACTAGAGCAAGAAGGTACTCTAGCAAATAATTTAAAAGTAATAGATAGTAACATTTTATTAATTATACAATTATTAAAGGATATCAAGACTAAGGATAGTAAAATAGAGTCTAGTAATGCAAAAATACCTTTAGAACTAGAAGAGCAAGGTTATGAAATCATAGATAAGAAAAAATTTAAAGAATATTCTCAGCTATTTCCAGAATTACTTTTAAGAAAAAGAGTAGAGGTTGAATATCAAAGAATACTTGAACAACCAGAATAATGAATAAAAATGAAAAGATTATTGATGAAGAAATCATAAGATATCATGATGGTCCATTTAAAATATATTAAACAAACCAGAATAGACGATTTGCAGAAATTATGGAAGGTAGATTATATTTAATAATAGATAGAAAAGCAATGATATTAGAAACCGAATTTGATAGAGAAAGAAGACTAGCTAACGAAAATGACCTAGTAAAAATAACAAATATAGAAAGTAACTATCACGAAAATAAGACAATAAATGATATATATAAAAAGCTAGATAAGTTAGAAAAAAGATATGATGAAAGAATGAGAAAAATAGAAGAATCTATAAAAATATTACCTTTTAATACTAAGCAAATATTAGATAAAGTTTATAGAGTGGAAGATAATTTTAATAATGAAATACAACATCTTAAAATAGAATATAATAATAGATTTGATAAACTTGAGGAACAGCTTATACTTAATATAAAAGAAAAGGTTGAAACATCAGAAATTAATAAATCAGAAGATGAAACAATAAATAACAATACATTAGAAGCTCTAAATTAATACTGAAATAGAAAGATTAGAAGTAAATAATATACATGAAAATAAAGATTTTAACTCGGATCAATCTAGTCAAGAATTTAGATATTCAAAATACTCAGAATCAGAAAAAGAAAAAGAAATTAATGCACTTACTGCAGATGATGATTACTATTACATGGAGACTAGTAGAAAATATAAACCTACATTTAGAAACAGTACTTATAATCATAATAATATATAGATTAACTGAATATATATGGAAATATCAAAGTAAAATAGAAGATAATTATATACCAAAAGATATTCAAACAGGAGAAACATTAAATTTAAATTGTTCAGAAAATATTGATTTAGATATATAAAATTGGGTAGCTAGAACAAATGCAAAGTTAATAGAAGCAAAAATACCAGTTAATATGGTGTCTAATTATATTGAAGGAACTATTACAGGAATAGTTAAAAATTAGTTACCTTATATAGGAACAATAGATAAAACAGAATTAAGAAGTACAAAGATAGAAGGACATGAAATGACATAATCAACACAAATGTTGAAAAAATATGAAATAGCTATTAGAAGAGAATTTGGGAATTTAAATGCAGATCTGAAACATGTAGAAGCTAAGAAAGAATATAGTAAATCTCAATTATACAATATGGAAATATGTTCAATGTGTCCAGAAGACTTGAAAAGATATAACTGTGCCTTTCAACTAAATTACTATGAATTAGGAACTGAAACACCAGAGCAATTAGCTGTATTTCGAAAATTATATTTTGAAAAGTTATCAATACCTATAAATACTGTGGTACAAGAAGCATATTCTAAAGAACCTAAATCAGGAACCTTAGGAGAACAAATATCTTTCTTACAAACCTGGTATAGAAATTACTGTATAGAAATTAATAACCAGAAAGCATTTAGAAAACAAGCTAAAATAAGTGATTGTTGTGAAAAATATGATATACCAAAATTTGTATGCAATAGATTAAATAAAAGACATAAACCTAAAAGACCAAAATTAAGACAAAGAAGGTATAAAAGGTTTAAACCATATGGACAATAGAGACAAAAGAAAAAATCAAACAGAAATTATTTTGTTAAAAGAAAAGTTTATAAATATATCAAAAACCCAAAAAAGTGTAGATGTTATAATTGTGGACAAATAGGTCATATAGCAAGAGAATGTAAAACAAAATTAAATAAAAACAATAAATTAAATAAAAATATCAACTTTATTGAATTACATATAGTCGAATATGAAATAGGAAAAACTAATATACCACCAGAAGAAGAAATATATGTTTTAGAATATAATAAAACAGATAGTGATGAAATAAATGAAATAATAAGTAGTGAAGAAGAAGATAATACTGAAAATATTAGTGATGGATAAAGAATTACAAGAAGTAGATTATGATGAAGGCATTACTCTACAACATAAAAATCAACGAGCTATTTTTGATTTACAAAAGTATAATAAATTAAAATATGAAGGGTTTACTTTATCAACAAATAAGATATTTCAGAAAAATTTTGATTTAATAACAAAATTTTTTAGAAAGGATAAGAAAGAATATTTAGTAATAGGTGATATAGAGCACGTTATAGACATAACACAAGTACAAAGAAACACTAAATTTCCCTTAATAACAAGAGAAGTGTTAAACGAAGAAATAACAAAAATTAATAAATCACTAGGAAATAAACCAATAACATTTAGATTTGTAGAATTAGCAGCTACAGAAATAATAATAAAGGCATGTTTTAAAGAAGGAATAGATATTTTTAATAAATTACATAGGATAACTATTAAATCTTAAAGAAAATATTAAGTCTTAAATTATAAAAGCAATAAGACGAGCAATTAGATCTCAGTTATTTGAACTTACAATTGGTTTCATTTGCTTTAAATGTTCCTGAGTGATATCTGCATATATATTCTTTTTTATCATTATTATACCTAAATTTTTATACTGCACCATAACCATTGTTAGTTTCACTTGCATCTGTTTCTACTATCCATGTAAATTCTTTGTCTTCATCTGGAAAACTTAATTTTGGTAATTTTCTGACTAATTCTTTAATTTTTTTCTAGAATTTTGGTATCAGTATCTGTCCACCTAAATTCATAATCTTTTTTCAACTTTTTAGTAAGTGGTTCAGTATATTGTGATAACTTTGGTACAAATTCCCTAACTTGATTTACTATTCCTAAGAATTTTTGCAGTTCTTTCTTAGTATTAATTTCTTTTTGCAATTCTATAATTTTTTGAGCTATATGGTCTTGCATTTTTATTCCTGCCTTATTTATTTCAAATCCTAAAAACTCAATTTGCATTTTAAATATTTCCATTTTCTTTTTACTTAATACTATTCCACTATTTTTTATTATTTCTATAAATTGTTCTAATAATTTATAATATTCTTCTTGTGTTTTGGAATAGATTAGTATATCATCGATATATACTACACAATTTCATAATTGATTTAAATATTTATCCATAAATGCTTGAAATCTTCCAGGGGCATTTTTATATCCAAATGGTAACACATTCCATTCATAAAATCCATTAGGTACTTTGAATGCAGTTAATTGTTTAGATTCTTCAGTTAATTTTAATTGATGAAATCCGCTTTTGCAATCAAATTTTTAAAAATAATTGTATCCTTGTATTTGTCTCATTTTGAGTATTTTATTTGGTATTGGATAATTATATGTAATTGTTTTTTCATTTAAAATTCTATAATCAATAACCATTCTTGTTTTTACTCGTTTTTGTTCTGAATGATTATTAACTATGAATGCACTGCTGCTATGTTTTGAGTTACTTGGTCTGATTAGTTTTCCTGCTAATAATTCTGTTATATACATTTTAAATTTGTTTTCATCTCTTTGGGTATTATTAAAAGTTCTTTTGAGATATTATACTATTTTGATCTTTTAATGTAATTTGTATTTCAGTTTTATGTTTATGCCAGTTTGCTAGAGGATTTTCATCACATAGTTCTTCTGAAAGTATATACTCTAGGTATCATATCTCAGTTTTATCTGCTTTAAATGTTCATCACTATATAGGATTTTCTTACTATGAATTAGGATCTGAAATACAAATTACATTAAAAGATCAAAATAGTATAATATCTCAAAAACCTTTTAATAATACCCAAAGAGATGAAAAAGAATTTAAAAATTTGTATTTTTCTGAAATACAAATCGTTCTCTTGCTATATACTCTAGGTATCAGATCTCAGTTTTATCTGCTTTTACTATATATAAATTAGTTCCTGCTTATACTGATATTTACCTAATTAGTTCCTAATATTATATCTTTTCCTATTAATTCAAAGCAATATACTCTAGGTATAATTAATATTTTATTCCAAATTTGTATTTGTACGTTAGTTTGATAAAGAGTAATTCTACTACTATTATTATTGAAACCGTTTATTCTAAATGGGGTTTCTAACTTTTTCCATTCTGGTAAACAATTCTCTTTCATAATTGTAGTTGCTGCTCCTGTATCTACCATAGGTGTATAGTATCTGCTTTTATATCCTTCAAAGATTATTTTTATAAGTATGTAAATTAAACAACTCATAGATTAGTCTAGTTTTGAATTGTGTTTGATTATAGGTAAACTCAAAATATTCTATGTCAATTTTCCAAGGTTTAACTTTGTTTAAGAATTCTTTTCTTAATATAATTTTGTTATTTAAGGTTACGACATATTCAATATTTATATCTTGTGTTGCTATTTTTGTTGTAATAGTTATTCGTTCTCTTATCATTTTTTCTAGTAATTTTTCAATTGATATAAAACTATTTTCTGCATTTATATCTATTATTGCTTGTAAAGTTTCTCCTCCGATTTGTACTGTAACGTAACATTCTTGTGTTTCTTGAGATTTTATTTGAATAAGTTGATTATTATCTTGTCGTTTTCTGGATTTAGATAAACTTAGTCTTTGTTTTACAATATCTAGTTCTCCATAAGTGGGTTTTGAATATAACTTTAATCCTTTATCTATTGGCAAAAGAAGTTCTGTAAATGGAGTATCTATAGTTATTGGTCCTAGTTTATTTTTAGTATAAACTTGATGTTTATTGGTTAATATATAAGCGTTTTGACATTGAACTGTCATTACCTTAGATCCGTTTAGCATTTCAATTCCGTCTAATTTCCAATATAACACTAATGCTTTTTCTATATTCATATCGGTTAAACTTATTGAATAATTTGGTTTGATTATAAATATTACTTGTTGATAAATAAGGTTTCCTTTTAGTTCAAAGAATAATTGCTTTCTCTATAGGTTCTCTAATTCTGTCATCTCGCTAATTCTAATTCCAAAGGAGTATCTATTCCTTCTTTAAAACATGCCTTTATTATTATTTATGTAGTTGCTAATTCTAAAAATCTAAATGTTATTGGTTTATTTCCTAGTGATTTATTAATTTTTGTTATTTCTTCATTTAACACTTCTCTTATTATTAAGGGAACTTTAGTATTTCCTTGTACTTGTGTTATGTCTATAACGTGCTCTCTATCGCCTATTACTAAATATTCTTTCTTATCCTTTCTAAAAAATTTGTTATTAAATCAAAAAAATTCTAAAATATCTTATTTGTTGATAAAGTAAACCCTTCATATTTTAATTTATTATACTTTTGTAAATAAAAAATAGCTCTTTGATTTTTATGTTGTAGAGTAATGTCTTCATCATAATCTACTTCTTGTAATTCTTTATCCATCACTAACATTTTCAGCATTATCTTCTTCTTCACTACTTATTATTTCATTTATTTCATCACTATTTGTTTCATATTCTAAAACATATATTTCTTCTTTCTGGTGGTATATTAGTTTTTCCTATTCCATATTCGACTATATGTAATTCAATAAAGTTGATATTTTTATTTAATTTATTGTTTTTATTTACTTTTGTTTTACATTCTCTTTCTATATGACCTATTTGTCCACAATTATAACATCTACACTTTTTTGGGTTTTTAATATATTTATAAACTTTTCTTTTAACAAAATAATTTCTGTTTGATTTTTTCTTTTGTCTATATTGTCCATATGGTTTAAACCTTTTATACCTTCTTTGTCTTAATTTTGGTCTTTTAGGTTTATGTCTTTTATTTAATCTATTGCATCCAAATTTTGGTATATAATATTTTTCACAACAATCGCTTATTTTAGCTTGTTTTCTAAATGCTTTCTGGTTATTAATTTCAATACAATAATTTCTATAACAGGTTTGTAAGAAAGATATTTGTTCTCCTAAGGTTCCTGATTTAGGTTCTTTAGAATATGCTTCTTGTACAATAGTATTTATAGGTATTGGTAACTTTTCAAAATATAATTTTCGAAATATAGCTAATTGCTCTGGTGTTTCAGTTCCTAATTCATTGTAATTTAGTTGAAAGGCACAGTTATATCTTTTCAAGTCTTCTGGACACATTGAACATATTTCCATATTGTATAATTGAGATTTACTATATTCTTTCTTAGCTTCTACATGTTTCAGATCTGCATTTAAATTCCCAAATTCTCTTCTAATAGATATTTCATATATTTTTCAACATTTGTGTTGATTATGTCATTTCATGTCCTTCTATCTTTGTAGTTCTTAATTCTGTTTTATCTATTGTTCCTATATAAGTTAACCAATTTTTAACTATTCCTGTAATAGTTACTTCAACATAATTAGACACCATATTAACTGGTATTTTTGCTTCTATTAACTTTGCATTTGTTCTAGCTACCCAATTTTGTATATCTAAATCAACATTTTCTGAACAATCTAAATTTAAAGTTTCTCCTGTTTGAATATCTTTTGGTATATAATTATCTTCTATTTTACTTTGATATTTCCATATATATTCATTTAATCTATTATTATTATAATTATAAGTTCTGTTTCTAAATGTAGCTTTATATTTTCTACTAGTCTCCATGTAATAGTAATCATCATCTGCAGTAAGTGCATTAATTTCTTTTTCTTTTTCTGATTCTGAGTATTTTGAATATCTAAATTCTTGACTAGATTGATCCGAGTTAAAATCTTTATTTTCATCTATATATTTACTTCTAATCTTTCTATTTCAGTATTTAGAGCTTCTAATGTATTGTTATTTATTGTTTCATCTTCTGATTCATGAATTTCTGATGTTTCAACCTTTTCTTTTATATTAAGTATAAGTTGTTCCTCAAGTTTATCAAATCTATTATTATATTCTATTTTAAGATGTTGTATTTCATTATTAAAATTATCTTCCACTCTATAAACTTTATCTAATATTTACTTAGTATTAATATGTATTTTTTTTATAGATTCTTCTATTTTTTATCTCATTCTTTCATCATATCTTTTTTCTAACTTAGCTAGCTTTTTATATATGTCATTTATTGTCTTATTTTCGTGATAGTTACTTTCTATATTTGTTATTTGTACTAGGTCATTTTCTTTAACTAGTCTTCCTTCTCTATCAAATTCGGTTTCTAATATCATTGCTTCTCTATCTATTATTAAATATAATCTACCTTCCATAATTTCTGCAATTGTCTATTCTGGTTTGTTCTATATATTTTAAATGGACCATCATGATATTTTATGATTTCTTCATCAATAATCTTTTCATTTTTATTCATTATTCTGGTTGTTTAAGTATTCTTTGATATTCAACCTCTACTCTTTTTCTTAAAAGTAATTCTGGAAATAGCTGAGAATATTCTTTAAATATTTTTTTATCTATGATTTTATAACCTTGCTCTTCTAGTTCTAAAGGTATTTTTGCATTACTAGACTCTATTTTACTATCCTTAGTCTTGCTATCCTTTAATAATTGTATAATTAATAAAATGTTAGTATTTATTACTTTTAAATTATTTGCTAGAGTACCTTCTTGCTCTTGTTCACTCATATATATAAGATAGATCTATTTGTCTTATATTCGTTATATTCTTTTTACACCTTATTAACTATATCTTCCTGTTCTATAATTTGTATATTCAATGTTTCTATTTGATTATCCAAGTTTTTAAATTTTTCTTCAACATTATTTTCATGACCTAATTTTGCGTTTTCTATTATTCTTTCTTTATTTATTTTAGCCATTCTTCTTTTATTTCGGTTTTCCAAATTTTTAATATCTTAGTCTATAATTGCCATAAGTATCTTAAAGTTAGCTCGTCTTATTGCTTTTATAATTTGAGACTTAATTGTCGTATATATAACGAGTTTAGTAAATGTTTTAGCTCTATTTTTCTTTCTAATCGTTTATTTTTCTTAATTTGGATTTCTGTTATTAATTTGATTAAAGCATCTTTTCTTTCAATATCATTCCTTCTATATGCTTCATATAAATAGTTTTCAAAAGCATCTATTTTATCTTGTAAATTCATGATTTGAAAGTCTAAAATAAATTCTCTAATATCTATAGGTCCTTTAACGTTTTTTATTTGTGTTTTCATGTAAAAAATTTCTTCTGAACTTTTGTCTGAACTCAATCCCTTCATTTATAATAAACATCAATCAGTGAATATTAAGTTCTATCAACCTTCATATAAGTATTACTAATCCGCTCTTCTACCCTTAAGCATTTAGGCAGAATTAAATAAGATCACACTTATCACCTCACCACATAGGTTTTACGTATCATGTCCATAACAGCCTTCTCATCTTCAACGGCTTTAAATGGACTACTACTACCAATTGTCTTTTGGTTAAAATCATGATTTTACTTAATTGAGGAGAGTATATTTAAGACAGTACACATCCTATATGAAGTTATAGAATTATTATTACAGATCTCAGTTTTATTATAAACTAAAGGATTGAATTTATACTTAGTTCATATGGAATGGAAGGTTTTATTGAATTTATATATTATTTTCAAACAATAAACTAGCTCTGATACCAGCTTTAGATAAAGGATTGAATTTAGTTTTTCATAAGGTAATGACAGTTTAAATAGTTTTCAGAATTAAAACAGCTAAAAACTAATAATTTTTAGCTGTTTTAATTCTTGTGGAATTAAAAGCAATAAAATATGGACCTAATAAGTTTGAACCGTATATAGTTTATAAAAAATAAATAATCTGAACCGATAATAAAACTGTAAAAAGTTGGATAACCCAAAAGTTGCAGGATTCTATTACAAGAAAGGAGATAAATAGAATTATAGCTGATATAATGCAATATGAGTTTTCTGTTGAATTACTAAAAACTAATGAAAACTGTTATGCAGATTATCTCTCCAGAGTTAGTTCAACAACTGATTCTCGAGAATCAGGAGCAAAAGATACAAATAAAAAAGCTAATAGAAGAATTAACTCTTATGAAAAGAGGAGCTTCCAATCCAGCTAAGGAGCAAATAGATATTGGCTGTAGCCAAAGCTATAAAAGCAGAGCTATTACTAAGAAGGTTAATTCTCCTTCAAACAAAAGAAATATGTCCTTGCAGAGTTATTTTCCAAATCAAGTTATTAACCCTAAACTAATTATTAATGAGATTAACTTTCCGAATATTGTACCAGATACAACCTCATTCAAGGAAAAATTAACCATTGGAACTAAACAAACTATGAACCCTTTGGTTCGAAAGTATATTAATAATTTCTTAATTATTGCAAACAAGCTAAACACAACCCCTGAGGTTACTATCAAAGATAGCCATGCTGAAATAGAAAGAGGACATGTTACTAATCCTCTGAAAAACATAATCGAGTTAATCACATTGCTCTGATGTAATGCAAACTTAGTAAAAGCAGCATATGATTATGGACTTCTCAATTCAGTCTATACAATGAATGGAGAAGAACTATCTTCAATTCCCAGCTTATATAAAACAGCTAAAAATTATTTACAGCTTACAAAATCTCCAATGATTTTTCTGAGATGTTACACAACCACAAGTGAAGTTACTTTGCAAGAGATAAAGCAATGCATACACTAGTGGAAAAAACGCTATATGTCACAACAAAACCGCTGCGGTCCTTAAGAGAACCGCAGCGGTAAATCGTCGAAATTTGGGTGGGAAATTTGGCCTAACAAACCGCTGCGGTTATCATAAAACTGCAACGGTTAATAGTTAACCGATGCGGTTCTCTATTACCCGTTGCGGTTTTATGAACCGCAGCGGCTTATTTTGTTTTTTTTTTTCGCGTCAAATTCCCTCCCTTGCTTACACGCACTGTTAACTCCCTCCTTCAATTCTTCCTTCCTTTCAAAAAAATTAAAGACTCCCTCAGTCCCTCCAATTCACGCAACCCCGACCCCACTGCCACCACTGGGTTCCACCACCACTGCCACCACTGGGTTCCACCTTCCCCCAACCCTAACGACCACCAGCTGCTGCGTCCTCCTCTCCAATTCGGTGGGTTTGAACCACAAACCCCACCTGCGTCCTCCTCCGTGGCTGCGTCCTCCTCTGTGGCTGCACCACCACCGCCGCAACTCCACCATTCCTTCTCTACCTCTTCTTATGTACCTACATTCCTTCTCTACCTCTACCTCCACCATTCCTCATATTTGAAGCTTCAAGTTTATAATTAATTGTTCTTTTATGAATAATTGTTAATTAAATTAGGTTGTATAATAGTTAAAGGTTGTAAATTTGATTGATTTGAGTTAATTATTTTATTTAAAGTAGTTAGTTTGATTTTTAGGTTAAAAAAACTAGGGTTTGTTGTGGTTGCTATTTTTGTTTGTTTGTTAATTATTTTTGTTGTTGGTGTTGATGTTGTTGTTGATGTTGTTGTTGTTGTTGTTGTTGTTGTTGTTGTTGTTGTTGTTGTAGTACTTACTAACTAGTTAGGTTTGAACTTTAAAAGTTGTTGTTGATTATTGGTTTAGATATTTAGTTTAGTTTAGCTTAGTTTTGTTTTGTTTTGTTTGAATTGCTAATTTATACTAATGTTAACATTTAAACTTTGTTGTTGATTATTGAAGCTAGCTAGGGACGGATTGTTGAGCTCGATTTCCCTATTCACAACCTTGATATTGGTATGTTATCACTCATATTTACCTTTCTTTCATAGTAAATTGGTATATGTATATGTATATGTCATTTCGGGCCAATTTCGGCTTTTCAACCTCAATTTACTTAATTTATCGCTTTTAGCCGCTTGTTAGGTCATGTATAGTTCTTATTAGTATATATATATGTATTACAATCAACTAAACTCGCTTCACATGTATTGAAACCCATTTTGGGTAAGTGAATGTCATTTCGGGCCAATTTCGGCTTTTCAACCTCAATGTACTTAATTTCTCGCTTTTAGCCGCTTGTTAGGTCATGTATAGCTCTTATTAGTATATATATATGTATTACAATCAACTAAACTCGCTTCACATGTATTGAAACCCATTTTGGGTAAGTGAATGTCATTTCGGACCAATTTCGGCTTTTCAACCTCAATTAACTTAATTTCTCGCTTTTAGCCGCATGTTAGGTCATGTATAGTTCTTATTAGTATATATATATGTATTACAATCAACTAAACCCGCTTCACATGATTTGAAAACCGAATTGGGTAGATGAATGTCGTTTAGGGTGTAATTATGGATTTTTTTGGGGGGGGGGGGCCGTGCGGGGGGCAACAATGGGGGGAGTGAAGGGGGGCTGTGCGGGGGCGTGAAGGGGGCTGTGAAGAGGGGTGGGACAGTGAAGGGGGGCTATGCGGTTCGGGGGAGTGTGCGGGGGCGGGGAGGGAGTGTGCGGGGGGCGTGCGAGGGGGGCAATGAAGGAGGTCAGGCAGCGGGGGCAGTGGAAGGGGGACAGTGAAGGGGGGAGTGCGGGGGGGAGTGTGCGGGCAGGGGGAGGAAGTGTGCGGGGGGCGAGGGCGAGGGGGCAAAGAAGGAGGCTGTGCGGGGCGGTGAAGGGGGGACAATGAAGGGGGAGTGCGGGGGAGTGCGGGGGAGTGTGCGGGGGCGGGGAGGAGTGTGCGGGGGGGTGCGAGGGGGGGAAGGGAGGATGTGCGGGGCGGTGAAAGGGGGGACAGTGAAGGGGGGAGTGCGGGGGAAGTGCGGGGGGGGGAGTGCGGGGGAGGGAGTGTGCGGGGGCAGTGAAGGGGGACAGTGATGTGATTGTTTAAACATGGTCCGAGATGATGTCATTGTGGAGGAAGAAACCGATGATGATTATGATAAGTCATTGGATGATGATGATGAGTATGATGCGGAGAAGGAGAACGATAAAGGTGACCCGAAGACTTAGCGCATGATGAGGAGGCGCGCTTGCGTAAAAGGGAACTTGACTTGGCTGAAATAAATGAGGAGCTAGCCGATAAGGCTCCCCCATTGACAACAATGCTAGGGAAGATTATCCTTGTACTTCATCCGTCATTGTGCCACAAAAAAATGCGGGAAAGAGGTTCTCGGTACCAAAACTCCAAGTAAAGTTGCAACAAAGAAGCGGAAAGGAAGGGGTGCGACCAAGGGATTGAATTATACACCCCTATGACCCTCGAGTATGATGATATGGGTCAACCTTGTGGTCAATGGCGTAAAAAGTATGGGCAGCATTTAGGGTTATGTGTGCGCAAACTGAGCATTTTGGTGGGGTGGAAAGATGTGCCCGATGCAATGAAGAAATCATTATGGGAAGACACTTGTGTAAGTTTATTTTGTAACTGAATTACTTTTATTTTTTGCATGTTAGGGGCATGTGAGGTCATATATAGTCCCAATAGGTACATATATAACTATAAGAGTCAATTAAACTCCACTTATATGCTTTGAAACACATTTTGGGTAAATGAAGGCCATTTCGGGCCGATTTTGGCCTTTACACTCCAATTCACTTAGTTTTTTGCATTTAGCCGCATGTTAGGTCATATATAGTCCCAATAGGTACATATATAACTATAAGAGTCAATTAAACTCCACTTATATGCTTTGAAACACATTTTTGGTAAATGAAGGCCATTTCGGGCCGATTTTGGCCTTTACACTCCAATTCACTTAGTTATTTTCATTTAGCCGCATGTTAGGTCATATATAGTCCCAATAGGTACATATATAACTATAAGAGTCAATTAAACTCCACTTGTATGCTTTGAAACACATTTTGGGTAAATGAAGGCCATTTCGGGCCGATTTTGGCCTTTACACTCCAATTCACTTAGTTTATTGCATTTAGCCGCATGTTAGGTCATATATAGTCCCAATAGGTACATATATAACTATAAGAGTCAATTAAACTCCACTTATATGCTTTGAAACACATTTTGGGTAAATGAAGGCCATTTCGGACCGATTTTGGCCTTTACACTCCAATTCACTTAGTTTTTTGCATTTAGCCGCATGTTAGGTCATATATAGTCCCAATAGGTACATATATAACTATAAGAGTCAATTAAACTCCACTTATATGCTTTAAAACACATTTTGGGTAAATGAAGGTCATTTCGGGCCGATTTTGGCCTTTACACTCCAATTCACTTAGTTATTTTCATTTAGCCGCATGTTAGGTCATATATAGTCCCAATAGGTACATATATAACTACTAGCCTTATATGCACGCGATGCGTGCGAAATCATTATTGGAATTTAATTAGTTGTGTAATTACATCTAATATTAATTCATAGAAAAATTATTTACAAAGTTTATTTAAAGAAGCTGAATTTGAGCACAATATATTGTAAAGTGAAACATGATATGGTCTCCATTATATTAAGCAAACGTCTCAATAATTCGACAATATGACACCAAAGTACAATAATAAAGTAAAATATAATATCATATCTTATCTATCATATTAAGCAAATGTCTCAATAATACCACAATATAACACCAAAGTAGAATAAATAAATCTCTAATATAAAGTATCATTCAACAAAAGAATAGTAAATGATATTAAAAAAAATGGCTTTAAGGTATTCTAAACATTATAATAACATAAAACTTTGTGTGATTAGTGGTATACGTGTCTATTTGAGATATTATAAGCCATAAGGTACTAAAAGCTCTATTTGTTTTCACATTGTTTGCCCCCCTGTTATCTCAAATCTCTCTCCCTTTTCATCTTCTTCTACACCCCTATCTCCCTCTCTCTCTAAACGTCAGCCTTACTCGTGACATCCACCACCACTCGACAGGCGACACCTTCGCTTCCACCGGCATCTTTCTTCTTTCTCTGTCTTTTCCTCCCGTCGCTCTTATATGTCGTCTCCCTCTATCTCTGGTCATCTCTCTCTGTAAATGGGAAGTTAATAAATGGAGATATTTGAAGAAATTTTTACTTAATAATTGGAGCAATTTTGGTGAATTAAAGCAATGAGAGGATTGAAGGTGGAGATTTTCATATGAGGTGAGTTTCTAAGCCACCATATTTTTGCATGCGATAAAATTCCATTCGTTATTTGTGGATGATTTTCAGAAAATTCCATTCGTGTTTTTTTGGGTGATTTTCAGTGTTGTGGAATCAAGCTTCCCTGAAAAGAGTGCCTTTTTTTAAGATAACATTATGTAATTATTCCATGGAATTTTTTTCCTGGATAATTATTCATTGAGACCTGAGAAGAATTACTGTTTTTCGAATATCTTGATTTCGCAACTATTAAATAAAGGGGTATTCGATCTTATTTTTGTTTTTCGAATTGCGAGTATGTGCACAAATTTAAAAATTGGGTTTTCGTCCAATTTGTGTGTTGTTTCATGGATCAAACTAATTGAGAACATTGAAATTGAAGTGAAGTTTAATTCGTGTAGAAATTAATTTTACATGAAAACCGATAAACAATAAAGCTATCGAAATAATATAATTTTGATGGGAATGCAAAAAATTAGAGAAGAATTGTATTTTCTGGAATGGAATATTAGTAGTAAAAGAAATAAATTTTGAATTGCAGGAGGTTAAATTGTGAGATTCAATACGGCTGTTGTTTGTGAGGAAAGTGAACTAATATGTGATAAAACGGATTTCCTAACGAAGTGATTGACTCGATTACCCATTTTTTTGCTTGCAATTAGACACCAACCTTTTCACTTGGGTTTGATTCGATTACAACTTCCAAGTTGCCTTCTATGCGCTGCTATTTGCTTGAGGATTTATGTGCAATTACGGTGATGGACTCGAATAAAATTCACAAAAAACCGCTACCAATTAATATGATTTGTTGTTGTCAACTAATTTAGTATTGTTTGAGACAATTAAGAAATACCTTATGATTGAATGATGTATGTAGTCATCAATTTTTTGCATAACCTTTGGCTTGCGAACTATACCCTGCATAAATTTCACACCAAAAAAAAAAAAGAATGACGTTTTATGTATATTTTGATAAGATCACTATTATTTATGCTATATAATTACTCGATGTTGGGTAAAATATGGTATTGTACTTTGTGCTGCAGACAAATTGCTATGTTTCTTAGATTATTGGAGGGGAGAATTGCGATTATTGAAAGGGAAATCAGAGGAAATGAAGAAGTAGGCAAACTGCCGTTGTTTGCAGTTAGTGTTTTAGCATATATTTACGAATTATGTGGGTGGTTATAGTTTGTGGTGGCTGCCTTATATTTCTCCACGTTGGTGCATGTGTGTAAGTGTGTTGTAATTTTTTTTTCAAATAAATTAATTAGTTTTCTTGTATGTGTGTGTATTTCTATTTTTTTCTATAAGGATTTGTTGTAATTTGTTTAATGTAGTGAGGGTAAAATGGGGTTTCTAATATTTTGGTGTCCTACCCCTCTTCCCATATAGAATAGAGATAAGAGTCAATTAAACTCCACTTATATGCTTTGAAACACATTTTGGGTAAATGAAGGCCATTTCGGGCCGATTTTGGCCTTTACACTCCAATTCACTTAGTTTATTGCATTTAGCCGCATGTTAGGTCATATATTGTCCCAATAGGTACATATATAACTATAAGAGTCAATTAAACTGCACTTATATGCTTTGAAACACATTTTGGGTAAATGAAGGCCATTTCGGGCCGATTTTGGCCTTTACACTCCAATTCACTTAGTTATTTTCATTTAGCTGCATGTTAGGTCATATATAGTCCCAATAGGTACATATATAACTATAAGAGTCAATTAAACTCCACTTATATGCTTTGAAACACATTTTGGGTAAATGAAGGCCATTTCGGGTCGATTTTGGCCTTTACACTCCAATTCACTTAGTTTATTGCATTTAGCCGCATGTTAGGTCATACATAGTCCCAATAGGTACATATATAACTATAAGAGTCAATTAAACTCCACTTATATGCTTTGAAACACATTTTGGGTAACTTTTTGTTTGTTTCTTGTTGTTATAGAATACGTTCCATATTACTCATAATGAGGAAAAAAAGGCGGCGTTCCTATCCGCGGTGGCCGAAAGATTTAGAGCTTTCAAAAGCAAACTAGTGAGTGGGTGGATCACGAAAAGGAGAAAGAGGACTACAAAGAGGAAGAAAATTCAAAAATCAAAGCAAAATGAGGGTGAGACGGACAAGGAGGCCGAAAAAGAAACAGAAAAGGAAGGGGGAAAGCAAGAAGATACATTTCAACCGGATTCTTTGCCTCATCAGATTTGGGGACATATAAAACCAGAAGATTGGGAGGCATTTGTTGCCCAAAATACTACGCCGGAGATGGTGGTAAGTATTGCACTTTAAACTATATATATTCGACTTTGCATGTTCACTTTCAATACAATTACATGTGTTTTCTAATCGCCCATGTGAATTTATAGGCTAAGTGTGAGAAACATTCACTCGGTGCAAGACGGAGGAAGCACTACCATCATATGGGTTCCCATACTTATGCGAGCGAGAAAGTTGTGGATTGACGAGAAATTTTACCCTTCTACGTATACAACCACAAAGCCGTCTTCTAGCTCTAAGGCCGCGCCGTTTGTCAAAGTTGATCGTGTCGGCGATTGGTGGTGCTCCTTGCATAGGCGTGATATCAACAATCAAATGACCATTTCAGATCCTGGGAACCTTGAAGATAGCCAATGCCGTTGTAAGTACATGCACTACCAATCCCCACCCCCCCGCACACTCCCCCACCCCCACACCGCCCCCACTCCCCGCACACCGCCCCCACCCCCGCACACCGCCCCCACTCCCCCCGCACACCGCCCCCACTCCCCCGCACACGCCCCCCCACCCCCGCACACCGCCCCCACCCCCGCACACACCCCCCACCCCCGCACCCGCCCCCACCCCCTCGCACACCCCCCCACCCCCCGCACACCGCCCCCACCCCCGCACACTCCCCCACCCCCCACACCGCCCCCACTCCCCACACGCCCCCCCACTCCCCGCACACGCCCCCACCCCCGCACACCGCCCCCACCCCCCGCACACTGCCCCCACCCCGCACACAAGCCTCCCCCACCCCCTCGCACAATGCCCCTCCACTCCCGCACACCGCCCCCCACCCCCGCACACCGCCCCCACCCCCGCACACATCCCCCCACTCCCCGCACACTGCCCCCACCCCCGCACACCGCCCCCACTCCCCCGCACACCGCCCCACCCCCGCACACCGCCCCCACCCCCGCAAAAAGGCCCCTCACTCAAAACATCTCTACGTGCACAACATAAGTTCATACTTGCCCCTTATTTTGAAGAGTATAGTTGTTAACCTTGCATCTATTTTTACCACTTTAATTATCATTATATATACAATAGAAGTACTCACATGATTGCTTCCTAACTTTTTTGGCATTTTAGTCTTCATTGGTCGCTCGTTGTGATTTGTCCTTCAAACAACACAAGATATCATTTTGATTCTATAGCTCAAGATCCACCACGATACTTATTCCTCAAATCATGCATAAATAGGTATATTTGTTATTTTAAATGCTAATAAGCATTACACTTTTTACTAATTCCATTCTTTGGCCACTTCTCACATGAAATTAACTTAACTACAGCTCTTTGAAGAAATTTAAGAGCACGGGAAAAATACTCGAATGGAAAGCAATGAAGGTAATACATATTAATTAAGCTACGTACTTCTTTTTTTTAGCAAAAAACAACCATGTATGTTAATTACATGATTTTTTTATGTAATTCTATGATTAGTGTGCTCAGCAACCTGGGGGAACCGAGTGTGGCTACTATGTGTTGAGGTTCATGTTCGATATAGCCTCAAGTTGCAAGGAAGTCGGGGATATTGAGAAGGTATATATATATATACATATAAAACTAATATACGTAGCTTAATTTAAAATCGATTTTGCATTGGCCTCTTAAGCTCAATGCACTTAGTTTTGTTTTCTTTCCGCCTTTAGCCGCATGTTAAGTCATATATAGTTCCAATAGGTACATATATAACTATAAGAGTCAATTAAAGTTCACTCATATGCTTTGAAACCCATTTTGGGTAAACGAAGGTCGTTTCCGGTCGATTTTAGCCTTCAAGCTCATTTCACTTAGTTTCCTGAATTTAGCCACATGTTAGGTCATATATAGTTCCAATAGGTACATATATAACTATAAGAGTCAATTATAGTTCACTCATATGCTTTGAAACCCATTTTGGGTAAACGAAGGTCATTTCGGGCCGATTGTGAAATTCGAAGGTCATTTCACTTAGTTTCCCGTATTTAGCCACATGTTAGGTCATATATAGTTCCAATAGGTACATACATAACTATAAGAGTCAATTATAGTTCACTCATATGCTTTGAAACCCATTTTGGGTAAATGAAGGCCGTTTCGGGCCGATTTTGGTCTTCGAAGCTCATTTCACTTAGTTTCCCGCATTTAGCCACATGTTAGGTCATATATAGTTGCAATAGGTACATATATAACTATAAGAGTCAATTATAGTTCACTCATATGCTTTGAAACCCATTTTGGGTAAATGAAGGCCATTTCTGCCGATTTTGGCCTTCGAAGCTCACTTCACTTAGTTTTCGGCATTTAGCCACATGTTAGGTCATATATAGTTCCAATAGGTACATATATAACTATAAGAGTCAATTATAGTTCACTCATATGCTTTGAAACCCATTTTGGGTAAATGAAGGTCAAGCTCGAGCCGATTTTGGCCTTCAAGCTCATTTCACTTAATTTCCCGCATTTAGCCACATGTTAGGTCATATATAGTTTTAATAGGTACATATATAACTATAAGAGTCAATTATAGTTCACTCATATGCTTTGAAACCCATTTTGGGTAAATGAAGGCCGCTTTCGGGCCGATTTTGGCCTTCGAAGCTCACTTCACTTAGTTTCCGCATTTAGCCACATGTTAGGTCATATATAGTTCCAATAGGTACATATATAACTATAAGAGTCAATTATAGTTCACTCATATGCTTTGAAACCCATTTTGGGTAAATGAAGGCCGTTTCGGGCCGATTTTAGCCTTCGAAGCTCACTACACTTAATTCCCCGCATTTAGCCACATGTTAGGTCATATATAGTTCCAATAGGTACATCTATAACTATAAGAGTCAATTATCTAAGGTCTTACTCAAACTAAAACTGATATTATGTGTGTTTCCTTATGTTTAAGGTATTCAACCAAAGGGAGAGTTCTTTCACCACAACCGAGATAAACGAGGTTCGGGATTTGCTAGCACACTACCTTACCGAAGTTTGCATGTGAAGATGATGCCGCGACTTTGAGTTTATTTGTTCTTTTTGTTCTACTTGCTAGTTATTTAGGTACAACAATATAATTGATGTTTATTTTGGATTTTAGTACTTAATACAACTTATTTTGTAGTACATTCTCCAAATTTTATATTTATATACATATATATATTAATTTGACTTGTATACGACGCGCTTCTGGGATTTGTGTCAACTATAGCAAGTTAGATATAATAAAATATTATATATATACAAATATAAAATATATATATATATATATATATATATATATATATATATATATATATATATATATATATATATATATATATATATATATATATATATATATATATATATATATATATATATATATATATATATACAAATATAATATATAACATTAACGGATGCGGTTTACAAAGAGGTCAAGGCAAAGAACAAACCGCCATGGGTTCCAAGGCAAAACCGCAACGGTTTTCCCATTAACCGCTGCGGTTTTGCCTAGGAACCGCAACGGTTTGTTCTTTGCCGCGCGGTCCTCAACCGCAGCAGCTTTCTTTATGAAAACTGCCGCTAGTCCAACCATTGCGGGCCAAAACCGCAACGCAAGCTCCTGCTTTTGACCGCAATGGTTGGACTTTATTCTACTAGTGATAAGAGTTATCAAAATGGGATGTACAACAAATTATATTATCCCCGAAAAGGTAATGGCCCAGCCAGTTAAATCTTAATGATGTACCGTATATTCTCAAAGAGAAGAGAGCAACCAAGATTAAGACAATTTATGAAGCTCTGTAATATAGTTAAAACTCCTATATGGATAAATCATAAGGAGCTAAATACATTAGTTATATCACAAAGTAGAGCATACGACCATGAAGCGCTTGAAACTATAAAATCAAGGATATGGAGTCCGCTTCATCCGTACTAAGAACCAGCTTACAAGATATATTCCAAGAAATTTTATGACTCCGATACTCAAGAAATATTGTAGCCGGATGCAACAAGAAAATAACCACACATGTCAAATGTGCGGAAGCCAACAAATTAATGTTCCTATAATAGAAGATATGGATAGTGAAGATAAGGAGGAATCCTCCGGGAGCCAAAGAAGAAGTTATTTCAATTAGCCACGAGTTAGAGATGAGAACAACATCCGAAAGTAAAAACAAAGATGTAATAAGATAAGCTTTTGAAAAGTAGACAGTGTAACAAGTTTGGTAGAAGCTTAGTATTATAGCCGAAAGTTATAAATAGTATGTAAAAAAACCGTATGATCTTTTTCCTTGGGCCAACAGGGGGACATCAAGGGCACAACTTGCCTAACCATCTTTTCTCTCTCTTCACTTCTACTTCTTTTCTTAAAATAACCTTCCATTTGTTCCACGCTCTAAAGCTAGTATCGTAGCTAGTTTATAGTTTGAAAATATGGAATTATTTACTTTAGTTTGAAAAGTTTGAAAACTATTTATATGATTTAGATAAACTTCGACTTTGTTTTATTGAATATAAGACAAATAGATCTATCTTATATATAAGAGTGAACTAGAGCAAGAAGGTACTATAGCAATATGGAACTATATTAGTTTTTCCTTTAGTTTTCAAAGACTAAGTTTTCCTTTAGCTGTTTTATATATTAGTTTGTAAAGGATTGAATTTATAATGATAGTTTTTCGTTTAGTTTTTCCTTTAGTTTGAATTTATACTTAGTTTCCATAAGGTAATGACATTCAATGTAAAAACGCTTATATATTAACCAATTTTTAACTATTCTCGTAATAGTTCCTTCAATATAATTAGACACCATATTAACTGGTATTTTTGCTTCTATTAACTTTGTATTTGTTCTAGCTACCCAATTTTGTATATCTAAATCAATATTTTCTGAACAATTTAAATTTAAAGTTTCTCCTGTTTGAATATCTTTGGTATATAATTATCTTCTATTTTACTTCGATATTTCCATATATATATTCAGTTACTCTATTATTATTATGATTATAAGTTCTGTTTCTAAATGTAGGTTTATATTTTCTACTAGTCTCCATGTAATAGTAACCATCATCTGCAGTAAGTGCATTAATTTCTTTTTTTTTTCAGTAATAAACTCAGATTCTGAGTATTTTGAATATCTAAATTCTTGACTAGATTGATCCGAGTTAAAATCTTTATTTTCATCTATAATATTTACTTCTAATCTTTCTATTTAAGTATTTAGAGCTTCTAATGTATTGTTATTTATTGTTTCATCTTCTTATTCATGAATTTCTGATGTTTTAACCTTTTCTTTTATATTAAGTATAAGTTGTCCCTCAAGTTTATCAAATCTATTATTATTTTCTATTTTAAGATGTTGTATTTCATTATTAAAATTATCTTCCACTCTATAAACTTTATCTAATATTTACTTAGTATTAATATGTATTTTTTTTTATAGATTCTTCTATTTTTCTCATTCTTTCATCATATCTTTTTTTTAACTTATCTAGCTTTTTATATATGTCATTTATTGTCTTATTTTCGTGATAGTTACTTTCTATATTTGTTATTTGTACTAGGTCATTTTCTTTAGCTAGTCTTCCTTCTCTATCAAATTCGGTTTCTAATATCATTGCTTTTCTATCTATTATTAAATATAATCTACATTCCATAATTTCTGCAAATTATCTATTCTGGTTTGTTCTATATATTTTAATTGGACCATCATGATATCTTATGATTTCTTCATCAATAATCTTTACATTTTTATTCATTATTCCCGTTGTTCAAGTATTCTTTGATATTCAACCTCTACTCTTTTTCTTAAAAGTAATTCCGAAATAAATGAGAATATTCTTTAAATATTTTCTTATCTATGATTTCATAACCTTGCTCTTCTAGTTCTAAAGGTATTTTTGCATTACTAGATTCTCTTTTACTATCCTTAATCTTGTTATCCTTTAATAATTGTATAATAAATAAAATGTTAGTATTTATTACTTTTAAATTATTTGCTAGAGTACCTTCTTGATCTAGTTCACTAATATATATAAGATAGATCTATTTGTCTTATATTCGTTATATTCTTTTTGCACCTTATTAACTATATCTTCCTGTTCTATTATTTGTATATTCAATGTTTCTATTTGATTATCCAAGTTTTTTAATTTTTCTTCAACATTATTTTCATCACCCAATTTTGCCTTTTCTATTATTCTTTCTTTATTTATTTTAGCCATTCTTCTTTTATTTTGGTTTTCCAATTTTTTAATATCCGAGTCTATAATTGCCATAAGTATCTTAAAGTTAGCTCGTCTTATTGCATTTATAATTTGAGACTTAATTGTCATATATATAACGAGTTTTGTAAATGGTTGAGCTATTTTTTTCTTTCTAATAGTTTATTTTTCTTAATTTGGGTTTCTGTTATTAATTTGATTAAAGCATCTTTTGTTTCAATATCATTCCTTCTATATGCTTCATATAAATTGTTTTCAAAAACATCTATTTTATCTTGTAAATTCATGATTTGAAAGTCTAAAATAAATTCTCTAATATCTATATGTCCTTTAACGTTTTTTATTTGTGTTTTCATGTAAAAAATTTCTTCTGAACTTTTGTCTGAACTCAATCCCTTCATTTATAATAAACATCAATCAGTGAATAATAGTTCTATCAACCTTCATATAAGTATTACTAATCCGCTCTTCTACCCTTAAGATTTAAGCAGAATTAAATAAGATCACACTTATCACCTCACCACTTAGGTTTTACATATCATGTCCATAACAGCCTTCTCATCTTCAACGGCTTTAAAAGGACTACTACTACCAATTGTCTTTTGGTTAAAAGCATGATTTTACTTAATTGAGGAGAGTATATTTAAGACAGTACACATCCTATATGAAGTTATAGAATTATTATTACAGATCTCGCTTTATTATAAACTAAAGGATTCAATTTATACTTAGTTCATATGGAATGGAAGGTTACATTGAATTTACATATTATTTTCGAACTATAAACTAGCTCGATACCACCTTTAGATAAAGGATTGAATTTAGTTTTTCATAAGGTAATGATAGTTTAAATAGTTTTCGAATTAAAACAACTAAAAACAAAAAAAATTTAGCTGCTTTTAATTCTGGTGGAATTAAAAGCAAGAAAATATGGAATTAATAAGTTTGAACCGTATATTGTTTATAAAAAAAATTTATAATCGGAACCAATAATAAAACTGTAAAAAGTTGGATAACCCAAAAAGTTGCAGGATTCTATTACAAGAAAGGAGATAAATAGAATTATAGCCGATATAATGCAATATGAGTTTTCCGTTGAATTACTAAAAACTAATGAAAACTGCTATGCGATTATCTCTCCGAGTTAGTTCAACAACTCGATTCTCGAGAATCAGGGCAAAAGATACAAATAAAAAACCTAATAGAAGAATTAACTCTTATGAAAAGAGGAGCTTCCAATCCACTAAGAAGCAAATAGATATTGTTTGTAGCCAAAGCTATAAAAGCAGAGCTATTACTAAGAAGGTTAATTCTCCTTCGTACAAAAGAAATATGTCCTTGCAGAGTTATTTTCCAAATCAAGTTATTAACCCTAAACCAATTATTAATGAGATTGATTTTCCTAATCTTGTACCAGATACAACCTCATTCAAGGAAAAATTAACCCTTGGAACTAAAAACAAACTATGAACCCTTTGGTTCGACAAAGATATTAATAATTTCTTAATTATTGCAAACAAGCTAAACACAACTCCCGAGGTTACTATCAATGATAACCATACCGAGATGGAAAGAGGATATGTTACTAATCCTCCAAAAAGATAAACGAGTTAACCGTATTGTCCTGTAATGAAACTTAGTAAAAGCAGTGTATGATTATGGACTTCTCAATTCCGTCTATACAATGAATGGAGAAGAACTATCTTGAATTCCAAGCTTATATAAAAATGTAACCTAAAAATTATTTACAAATCTACAAAATCTCTAATGATTTTTGTGAGATGTTACATGTACCCACAGTGAAGTTACTTTGCAAGAGATAAAGCAATGCATAAGAGTTATCAAAATGGGATGTACAACAAATTATATTATCCCCGAAAAGGTAATGGCCCAACCGTAGTTAAATCTTAATGATGTACCGTATATTCTCAACGAGAAGAGAAAGCCAAGATTAAGACAATTTATGAAGCTCGTAATATAGTTAAAACTCCTATATGGATAAATCATAAGGAGCTAAATACATTAGTTATATCACAAAGTAGAGCATACGGCCATGAACCAGCTTGAAACTATAAAATCATGGATATGGAGTCTCGGCTCATCCAGACTCAAGAACCAACTTAAGATATATTCCAATAAATTTTACGACTCCATACTTTGAAGAAATATTGTAGCCATGATGCAACAAGAAAATAACCACACATGTCAAATGTGCGGAAGCCGACAAATTAATGTTCCTATAATAGAATATATGGATAGTGAAGATAAGGAGGAATCCTCCGGGAGCTAGCAAGAAGTTATTTCTAATTAACCACGAGCTAGAGATAAGAACAACATCCGTAAGTTAAAACAAAAATGTAATAAGATAAGCTTTTAAAAAGTAGACAAACAGAATAAGTTTGGTAGAAGCTTAGTATTACAAACCGAAAGTTATAAATAGTAATGAAATAGAATGTAAAAACGTACGATCTTTTCCTCGCGCCAGGGGGCATCAAGGGCACAACTTGCCTAACCATCTTTTCTCTCTCTTCACTTCTACTTTTTCTTAAAAATAACCTTCCATTTGTTCCACGCTCTAAAGCCGGTATCGTAGCTAGTTTATAGTTCGAAAATATGGAATTATTTACTTTAGTTTGAAAAGTTTGAAAACTATTTATATGATTTAGATAAACTTCGCCTTTGTTTTATTGAATATAAGACAAATAGATCTATCTTATATTTACGAGTGAACTAAAGCAAGAAGGTACTATAGCAATATGGAACTATATTAGTTTTTCCTTTAGTTTTCAAAGACTAAGTTTTCCTTTAGTCGTTTTTATATATTAGTTTGTAAAGGATTGAATTTATAATGATAGTTTTTCCTTTAGTTTGAATTTATACTTAGTTTCCATAAGGTAATGACAAATTTCAATGTAAAAACGCTTATATATTAATCCAATTTTTAACTATTCCTATAATAGTTCCTTCAATATAATTGACACCATATTAATCGGTATTTTTGCTTCTATTAACTTTGCATTTTGTTCTAGCTACCCAATTTTGTATATCTAAATCAACATTTTCCGAACAATTTAAATTTAAAGTTTCTCCCGTTTGAATATCTTTTGGTATATAATTATCTTCTATTT
>CANSZD010004079.1:875000-935816 GCA_947648045.1 Beta corolliflora | reverse complement strand
GTTAGGAAGATCCATATGATCCTAATATGTGCTTAATATGTGATTGAAAATTTGTAATCGGATTATTGAATAGTAAAAGTAAAAGTTTAGTTAGGTTATTATATCTGATGGATGAAATATATATAAGGATTTTTTTGATCTTTCTGGCGCTTATAAATAGCGGTTTCTGACTTTCTGCATAAATTGCCCGTTTTACCACTTTGCCACCTTTTGTTTTTTTTTTTTTCAATTTTGCACCATATTTTTAGCATGACTCGCTAAAAATCACCATAGACTCGATTCGGTGAAGAGGCTCAGGCAAGGGGGGCACATAGCGATTTAAGTTTAGTTTCCCCCCTTTTTTTTAAATTATTTAGATTTTTAGATTTCCTCTTAATTAAAACCCCAACTTTGCTTTCAAATTCCTCACAAAAATCCTAAAAATTCTTTGATAGAAACCTAAATCAAGTTAGGGTTTACCATTTTGGGAAATTTGACACCTCAATCAAGGAGAAATTGGAGAATCCGCCAGCTGCTTAAGCGTGATTTCTCGGCCCTAGTTCGTAGTTAGGGCTCTTTCTAAAATTTGAAGCATTTCTTAATTATTGATTTATTTGGTAGATTGGGCCCCAAGTTGGGGCATCTATGGTCTTATTCATCATCATGCTTGCTCTGGTTCTCATTTATCTTCATTATTATAGGCACATAATGTCTCGAACTTCTTCTCAACGGCCAAAAGTGCAATTGTGGAATTCCTGTTGCTAGGCGAAATCATGGACCACTTTGATAACCGGGAGCGAAGATTTAAACTTGCAAGTTGTGGGAACAAGGAATAAATAGAAGGGGAGTTGGTTATTTTAGGTGGATTGATGATGATCGGGCAGTGGCGGAGAGATGTGATAAATCGGTTGGTCTTGGACAGGGCCGATGGCGAAACCCGATGCACCTGAGGATGAAGTTGATGATTTGTGTGGACAAAGGAGGTGCTTGCTCATTAGGAATACATTGAAGGTCGAAGTGCAAGGCATTAAGAAAGCTGGAAGCTGAAGAAGGTTTAGAAAGAAGGGAGGGAGAATGGTCGGTGTAGGTAGGGTAGTTCATGCGCGGGGATTGTAATGGGCATGTGTTCCCTATTTCTTGTTGTTGCATTTGTTTGTATTTCTATTTTGAGTAAGTTAGATTGAATTAAGGGTGGTTAAAGTTGTGGTTGGGGGTGGTTGTAATGGCACTATCATTGTGCAAAGCAATGTTATATTTTGCAATGAAATTGAACATTAGTCTTAAGTTTTGTCTCCTTTGATGATCACTAGTAGAATAATTGTTTATTCTTTGCGGTGGTATTGTTTGCTTGGTTTGCATACCTTGACTGATATATCACCTAAAAAGAAAATTAAAATATAAAATAAAGATATTGCTTTATGGTTTAGGCCAAACCGCTGACAATATGAACTCAACCCAGGAAAGTTTTTGAAAAAAGGCGGCTATTTGACCGAGACATATTGCTGCCGGTTTGAAAAACGCAGCAATATATTAAAATATTTTAAAAAAATAATTGAACACATTATTCTTGCGGTTCCTAGAAAACCTTGACTGATAAGACTATGAATTTAATAAAACACGCCAGGATTCGATTAGGGTTCTTGCTTCTTCTCACTTTTAACTTCTCTCGGATCGTTTTCTCTCATCCTTCTCTCTCCCTTTCTCCCTCTCATCCTCTCATATCTCCTTTCTCCTGTCTGTCATCTTCTTGTGGTCTCTTATCTCACTCTCCTCTCTCGCTTGGTTTCTCTCTCTCCTCTCAAACTCCATCTCTTCCTTTTCGGATCTGCGAATCTCCATCTCTTCGCTCTTGATTTGGTTAGCGGACGAAAGTCGCCTTTTGTACATCAGTCCACCTCGCACGGCCGTTTCGTTTCTCGATGCTCGAAGCATCTTCTCTCTCCTCCCAATTCGGCGACGACCAGTATAATCACCTCCTCATCTCTCATCTTCGTAGCGAGAGCAACCGCGTGGAGTGCGTCGGAGGAACATCGAAGGACGTCGCCTTCGCGCCGTTCGCCTAAACGGCTTTCTTCCTGATTAGGTAGTCGTTCATCTCATGAGCCGAGTTTTGTGGGGTTTCGAACTTCTTGACAACAACGTTGCCAACAACGACGAAATCTTCGCCTCTCTGTAATTTTTTATTTTTTTTTCATTTTTGGTATGTAGTTAGTTGTAATTTGTGCTCTAGTTCTAGTTTGATTTCCTTTGTTTTTTGATTTTTTTTTATGTAATTAGTTTAATTTTTTCCCTCAATTTTGTGTCTCGAATTGTATGATTTTATCTTTTAGACATTATAAGATTTTCATTTGTTTTTGATTTTTTTTTTTTTTTTTTTTTCGGTATACGTTTTTTTTAATATTGATTTTTTTGGTTGAAATTTCGATATGATACATGGCTAATTAAGTGTTTAAATTATGTGTTGGGATCACACCAAAAGGTAGTTAAGTGTTTTTGCTTACAAGTATATTCGGTAATTATGGCAGATTTTTACGCCAAATATGGCGAGAATTTTTTTGGCTAATAAAGTGTTTAAAATCTCCCCTTTGACACTATTTCTCCTGTTCCTGCCAAAAGCATCTGCAAATAGGTTTCATTTTTTTATTAAAAAGAAATACCTATTCCTTTAACATTTCTACCAAACCCGGCTTAATAGGTTTCATTTTTTTTATTAAAAAAATGCCTATTGCTGCGGTTTCCAGTAAGAACCGCGGCCCGATAGGTTTGCTCTATTGTTGCGGTTGGCAGAAACTGACACAAGGTGATTTACTATTCTTTGCGCCCTTAATTAACAACGCGGTCAAAACCGCGGCTGATATGTTGCTTAATGACATGACAATAAGCAATTATTCTACTAGTGGATCGATTGCAATATTCAATTAAAAAGCAAGTTCTTGGTAATCTTTCCATTCATTGCATATGAAGTAAATGTATGCAAGGAAGCCTAAACTGACTTCCTTGCATTCATTATATAATTTCACAAATGTAAATTGTTCACCATAAAAGTAACTTAACCAAATTGTTGAAGGCATAAACCTAACTAACGGCTCCTAAAAAACCCTAAATAACGACTCCTAAAAACCTAATCATTCTTCTTCTTCTTAGTAGGCGACTTTTTGCCTTGTGGGTGGTTGAGTTGAAGCCTAGTAATGGTTGAAGCGACTTGCTTGTTGAGAAGGGTCTTGTGTAGTTGGATTTGGTTGGCTTGAAGTACCTTCACCAATTCGGAATTTAGCTACACAAAATAGGGTTTATGTTAGTAAATTTGCCCGATTAAGTTAGATTAGTTTGTGTTTTGTGATTAAGTAGGGCCTATCATTTTGTTGATGCTACATTAGGAAGTGGTTGAAATGGTGATTTTTGCTACGTTAGATTTTTAGTTGATGCTACAGCGGTTTTTAAACATGCTAATTTTTGCTTTAAACAACATTACATTGGTCTTTTGCACCAATTACGGATCTTCACTTAAATATTACAGTTGCAAACATGGGTACTCCTACTTTTATTGTTGCATTTTACTAGTTTTAGTTATTGCTGTGATTTCTTCTTCAAGTGCTTGGCTCTTCCTTCATCTTGTTCTTCTCACGAACTTTCTCACGCATCTACTGCATAGTGGAGAATCATGTTGAGTTCCCTTTCGGATTATGCTCCACGGTCCCTTTGCACCCATGCAAAATTGTTGCATGTAGCACACTTATAATACGATGCGTGAGGATTTGTTGTTGTTTTGAGCTTCGTATTGCAAATTTTCTTCTACAAGTACAATAGGAGTTAGGTACTCTCTACTGTATGAAGATTGTGTGGATGAAATGATTTGAGTAACTCATGGCAAATCTCCTTAGATTTGCAATAACAAAAAGGGTGAGGAAAGGGTATTGGTGTGTGGATCCATGTATTTATAAAGAGCGATAGTTAATGCAACATAAAACTAACGGCTAGTTTTTAAAGGCGGAAAAGAGTTGTTACAAGTAATTCAAAAATAAGGGTCTCACCGGTGCATTACTATTTTACTTAGGGGTATATGGTGAATATGTATTTATCACCAACAGAGCACTAACGTCAGATAGCCAAAAGGGCATTTTGGGTAATTTTTTAAAGGTCGGGGGGTATGCAGTAGAATTTTTAGAGATCACGGGTATGCGGTGAATTTTGAAAAAAAGTTGGGGTATTTGGTGAATAAATTTTTTTTTTATGAGGGGTATTTGGTGAAAAAACCGTGTCCAGTTTCTCTTTCCTCTCACCATTTATCTCCGGAGTTACGGAAGTAACTAACGGTACAAAAAATGGAGAAACAAGAAAAGAGAAGAAAACCGGCAAATTGGAGGAAAGAAGTCGATAACAACATCCAAAGCGTCTCCAATCTCTTGTTTTAGGCGTCGATCGTTTGCTTAGAAAATGGAGATTTCTCTTCTGCATAACTCCTCGCCTTCGTCTCTCACGGAGTTCCTCGAATCTCGCTCCCAAAACGATGTAGATGTCTCCTTTCTTCATCACGAGGATAGATTTAGGAGTATTTCTAAATGTATACGTACAGAAATGTTTATTTAGAGATAATATTTATTAGTGTTATATTTAGTTTTAGAGTATGTTTTCCCAATTCTACCTAAGTTAGGTTTTTATATAATGTCCTATAAATATCCCCTTCGGGTTAATAATAATTCAAACGCTTTTCCCTTGAAACTATTTTTGTAAGTGGTATCGGAGCGAGTTTAGATGTTGGGTTCAAGTACGTAATATATTTTTTTCCTTGCCTGGGTGGGTTTGAGTTTTAACCCACCGACGGGATTGTACAAATGCTAAATTAAAAAAATTCCCCGATGTACATAGTGTGCTTGTTCCCTCTTACTCTTGATTTGTCTAGGTCTTGGAGACTAACCTGCATGTGGCAGTTTTTTATCAAGTTCTGTTTGGTGGGTATTTCTGGCTACGTGGCTTCTTGCCTTTGTGTTAAGAGTATTCCATGCCTTGTTGGTGTGCATGATGTGTTTTAGTTATTGTTGATCATAAATCGGATTACTTGATTGAACAAGTGTTTGGTAGGATCAACTGAAATATTTGTTACGAGGTTTGACAACAATGACGTCCTCGGCAAAGTGGTAATTTATCGGATCTTCTTAACGTGTGCAGTGGAGACGGGGTTTAATGTGTTGTGAGCGCGGTTTCTTTCGAAAAACCGGTATTTGAAGGGAGCTCGACAACGCTCAAGAAAAGTCGATATTTGTTGCTTATGAGCGTGATCACGCATCCGGGGAATTATTCCGGGTTCGACGAAAATAACGTTCCCGTTTTGTTAAAATATTTGGTGAGTTCGAAAAGAATGGCGTTCACATCAAAAAAAAAAAAAGTAGCCGGTTCGAAAGAATGACGTTAACAACAATATATCCGTTTTATTTGATTTGACTTCAATTTTTTTTGTTTCTCGATCAGTAGCGTTCGTGTTAGCGCCGGTGCGGTGCGGGAAAGTGAGGATAGATTTAGGAGTATTTTCTAAATCTGTCTGTCTAGAAAATGTTTATTTAGAGATAATATTTATTAGTGTTATATTTAGTTTAGGATATGTTTCCCTAGTTACCTACATAAGTTAGGTTTTATATGATGTGCTATAAATATAAAACCTTTGGGTTAATAGTAATTCAAGCCTTTTTCCCCTCAGTATCTATTTTGTCATCGTCCTATTCGTAGTGTACGCCATATCCAAGCCAGTTTGTCGCTCGCAGTGGACATCAACTAGCTCTTGATTCCAACCGAGTGATTCTCTCTCTTTATTGATAAAGCAGCTACCCTAATTATTTGTACATTCTTTTGAATGATGAAACTTGAAACAATATGTTGTTGTACGGTAATTTCAAGGAAACTTCATATTATAGCAACGATGTTGATTGTTGATTAGAGGAACTTTCTGGTGCTAATTCAAGCTCGGTTTTTATTGATGATGATGATTGATTCTATTTAAGAGATTGGCTAAGTTATGGAGTTCAATTTGGGTGATTATTTCTCGCATTTTTTATGAAAGTTGAGAGAGAAGAGAAAAAGGAGGAGAAGATGAAGGTTGAAGAAGAAGGAGGGGGAGGCGTGCATTTAGGCCCGATTATTTCTCGTATTTGTGTCGATTCTCGTTTTTTTTAGTGTGTGATTAGTTCCTCGGTTGTTGCAGTTGATGATGATTTTGACTTGGTACTTTCCTTGATATTTTATAGTGCGTACATTTTGATATGATTGAGGCGTTTTATTTCGCGATCGTAGCTCCGAAGTTATTCTTGTTTTCATATTATCCTTCCTCTATCCCGTTGAGCCTTCTATTGTGTTTGATTGATACCTACATTACAAGCCTTGGCCTCATTTGATTCTTGTCCCAAGCCTGGCATGGGGGACGTATTAGTTTAGGTTCGGTTTGTGGTTTAGATGGATGGAAAAGTATGTTTTGTGAGCTTGGAAATTGAATTGAAAGTTCAAAAAAAAAAAAAAAAAAAAAAGTGTGAAAGCATAATGAAAAAAAAGTGAAAAATGAAATGAAAAAAAAAATTGTGAATAAAGTGAAAGAAAAAGGGTAATTTAAATTGATAGAGCAAAATTGTTATTGGTTATAATTTTGGAGATTGTTGGTTGTTGCGTAGAGTTGTTATCACCTTAGTTGGTCATGTGCTCGGTTATATGATGCTCCCATGCTTGGTTTTTCCACCAGAATTCTCAAATTATTTTCCATCACCCTTAGCCTCGGCTGCATTATAACGCTTAAAAGTCCTCTTGATCATTGTGTATTGTGTTGTTGAGTATTAAGTAGTGAAGAGTCAAAGTTAAAAAGATTACATGTTTCATACGAGTAGACTTGATTTAAGTTGAGTGTCATCATTTATCCTTTAAACACATGAGGAGTATGAGTGCACATAAGCATGGTGAGGTATGTCGGGTTTGGTTAAGTCAGGGCAGGTAGATGGTTTGTGGTACTATTGGAGAGTCGGTTGCGATACATGACATGCTATGCGGCTTTGTTCGATATTGTTTTGATGCTTGGTTTATGTAGTGATTATATCTCTCGTATTTTCAATGGAGTGTTTAGCCACATTGTAATCCTATAGTGTAGGTTGTCTTTCTTTTCCAATGTCTATGTCTAATTGCTTGAGAAGAAGAAATGGTTTAGCTTCAGGGGAGTTTGATGTGTCGTATTTTAATATAGGTTCTAGGTGCATTTAGATTGCATTTTAGGAAAATTTAGATGCATTATAGTTCATAATTGCATGCTATTGCTTAATTTGCCAAAAATATTACTCATTTTGTGTGTTTTTGGTATTCTTTGATAGGTTCCCCGTATTGAGAACTTAGGTGGAGTACGAGTGGACAAGTTTGAGTAATGAGGAGCAATTGGAAGCAATCCTTCCGTTGGTAAAGATCGTTTTGGATATCTTTGAGTGCAAAAGTAGAACTAAAACGAAGTTGGGGCTTGATTGGAGAGTGCGAGAGTGAGTGCTGCTTACTCTTTACCCATAACTTTTGGCTCGGCAGTTGTGATCATCAGATGAATTCAAGCGGCACTGAAAAATAGGCTTGAAGAGCTTTCGAGGATAGGTTCCGTAACCAAAGGCGAGTTATAATGAGGAGATATGGGCTTCACAAGTTGGCCTGTTTTACGAGATACTAAACGCGCGCGGATTTGTGGGTGGCGCATTTAATGAATATTTCGACTTTTCTTATCTTGTAACTTACTTTCCTAGTCTTATTAGGTTACCTAGTATTAATTAGATGAGGAATCACTTTCTCTTCCACTCTTGGACTCTCACGTTATTTTAGTCTTAGGTGCCAGTTTAGTTTTCTTCATCTTTTTCTCTCTAGTTTTAGTTGCAAACCCTAGTTTCTCTTTTTCTTCATTAATTCATGAGTTTTATTAGTTTCTTTCCTTGATTTCTTTAATTATGTTTTCTTTTTTAGACTTACTTTTTATTATTTATTTCATGATTGAGTAGTTTTATTTTTCTAGGGTTTGGGAATCCATGTTTATATGCTATGGTTTGATTAGTTATTGATATCTCTAATTGATTAGTGTTTTTTATTGTTAATCTTGCAATCGATCGGGTTGCCGGATTAAATATTGCTAATGCTCGAGTCATAGATCGAGATATAATACTTTTTAGAGGCTGTCGCGCTTGATTAGCAAATCTGATTATGTTAGTGACCGTCTTGCATATGTTGATTTGAGGGCGTTAAGGCAGGCCCAGTAGGATTAGCTTGTCTCTAAATATCTTATTAATTGAACATTTTGGGACGGTGATGATTTTTGATAGATTTTGATTGTGAACATGGTGACCATTACCTGTATCCTTTTAGTTTGATTTTCATATTTTATTAGTTTAGAACCATAGTGCCGATATTTGTGATCATGTTTAGTTTTCCCATAATTTAGAAGGTAGATTAAAGCGGCCGATGCACTGTAGTTCGGCACAACTGCGCTTTAGCTACGTTGTTAAAAAGTTTTAGCGAGTGATTTTCGGCGTATGTGTCTGACGGCCATATTGTGTCGTGAACGTCAACCGCTCTTGATTTACAGAGGAATTGGCTGATCTATCTGTCAACTCTTTTGCAACGTGGTCATATCATATGCATATCCCACTGCTTGCCCTGAACAACGACACTGTATACATTATCAATAATTTCTACATTATATATTCTCAAAATAAGGTTAAGACCAAAGTTACAACATCACATAATCAAATTATATTATGATTTTCCTTAATCTTCTTTCTAATGGATTCCAAGCAGTGCCATTACGATTATTCCACTGATTCAGTCTCCATCATCTCACTACCATAAATTGGCACTGATGCGGACCTAGGTTTCCTCTTCAGCCTTCTTTGCGACAACTCTTTCTTCTTATCAACGAATGACAAGAATGTCTTCAGACGTGCAGAACGGAGTGCCAACATCGCAGGCATGTTCAAGCTGTTGAGCCAAATGCTGGTGGAATTGGTACAGCATCAAGCAGAAGTATATGATAACAACAAGGATACAGGCAGCACCACGTATAACGAATAGCCCAACGTAGTTATCCAGCTTAAGTTGTTCAGAGATCATTTACAGGCATCTGTGATTGACAACCTTGCTTTTCTTGAGCCAAAACTTTGTGATATTTTGTAGGCTCCCCATTTTCAGATAGCTCGAGAAGCGCTGTTGACATGTCAACAGCTAAGGGAGGAAGCTCTCTTGAACACCTGATATTTAACAAACGGAGCCCGTGTCAAACAAAATAATCTTTTGTATATACAGGTGATCATGGGTCGGGTTGCCCAAACAAATAGCCGTTTCGAGCCAAAGGGTTGGGTATGTCCAGAATTTTGTGCCCACACCCAGGAGAATCTGGCTCAGGTCTAAGGCTAAATTAGACTAGAACTGGAGTTTGGGCCTAACGGTCAATACCCAAATGCCCAGAAAAAAATGGCCTCAAATTCAGGCCATTAATATCTGCACCAAATGCATGCTTTTCTCTGGAAGAGCACAAGTTGATCAGCTCTAAAACTAAGGCTATTGTCAAACAAGGGAACAACTTCACTCAGTCTTACAAGTCATGGGAAAGTAACAATCAAAAAATTTGTTCTCTTTTTAAAATTTACTAATCCTAAGCAATCACAAACAAAAAGAGTATAATGCAAAATGAGATTGCTTTAATCAGAGTGACTGATAGCACAAAGATATTGGTGGAATTACTAATGCAATAACAACTTAATTCCTGGTTAGTGATACTCACAAATCCCCAACCACTCTTGGTGAACCGCGGGCCTGATATTGCAAACTGGCAGTACTCGGAAAGGGAAAGATCAACATATGGCTGGTTGATCAACCACAGCAGCAACTCTTCCTGAATTCAGAGCGTTTGCATAATCTTCGGCAGAATTTAGAGGCTTAAGCCTTGATCTGTGGATGTCAAGTTCCTCCTTTAGATAGTTTTCTGCGTAAGAGCCTACTTGGAAATCCTATAGGTTCATTTGCTAGTAATCAATGAGTCGATTCCTTTTATAGAAAATGTTAGTTGTTGGACAGTCAGAAAAGAAGTCAAACTAGCTGTATAGCTCGACTGTATGATCAAGACCACAAACAACCATATGACAAGAACAATCCGACCAAGCGTGCTCACAGTGTTTCTCCTAAAAGTTGAAAAGAATTTATCAAAGTTCATAGGATTAGCCAAAATATATAAGATTCACAATCAGTAGCAGAAAGATTGAATAGAATAGACTCACTGTGAGCAAAGAAAAGGGTTGAAAACTAAACCTGGAAATTTGAGAGAAAACTATGTGAAACATCCATCATGAAGAAGCATAGCGAAATCTTATATCTACTTATCTTATTAATGCACAATTGCAAATTATAGACTTACCACAGTGTTGTCATAATCTGTTGAGTTGGAGGCCCTTGAAATTCATCATTTAATTTGTGTTCTAGGATCCAAATAACAGCCCCCACTAAGAAAAAACACACACCCGTCACGGCCCTGTAAAGGAGAGGTGTGAATGGTCGTAAGAAAGCCCAAGAACTAGAGCCCAACCGTTTAACGGGTTACAACGACCAGCCTGAATCTGCATATGGCAGAGTATAGTCTACCATCATTGTGCGATTGGGTACAATTGCAATGTCTCCAACAACAGCATCAAATTCCTATAATATTCCATCTGAAGATCAGTAATCAATGCTATTATATGCTTTCTTTGATCTCTAGAGGATATATGATGTAAATTATTAATACTTACACCTGTTGTGATCTTTTCTATAAGATCATTATAAAGCTGGGATTTTTATGTCCATCTCCAAAATATATGAATTCATAAGGGGCGGGATATGGGAGCAACTTTACAGCAGCCTCAAAAACATCGATGCAATATCCACGAATAGCGTGAGTCTGATTATCTTGATAAACAAAATCAAGAAAGCTGACCCCGATGAGGAACCCCAATTCTCAATTTTCTCCCATCACGAGGGAAAACCCATCCACGAGGCACCTGCTTAGTTCCTCCAGGCCACACAATACTGGATAACTTTTGACTGGCAGTAGAATGGTTCTGTGGTCTTCCACGAAGAATCTCGGGTGGTAAAACAGATAACCCGGAATAGTTTGACCAGTATCCAATCTGCGTCATTTCGGTACCAACTATGTTAATCACCTCAAAAGAAGGGTTAGCCAAAACTCTGTCTGAATTGTAACAAACAGCGCCTGTAAGACCTGTCATATTGGTTTCCAGTATAATCTTAACCAATTCACTTCCTCCATCAGAGATACTTAAGTGCATATTACCTCCTCCAACAGCAGTTAAAACCGGATCATCTGAAAATGAAATATTGTTGCCTTGACGTAGAAATGCATCAACTGCATGGGCAATCAACCAAACAGTGTCATAGGCATATAACCCATATACATTCAACCCAGTTGAGTCTTTGCTCAATTTATTCCACCTCGAGATAAATGCCTTTTCCTAGGTGAATCAGGAGAATGTGATCGAAGAGTGATTACCCCTTGAGTAATTTGGTAAGTCTCTGGCTCCGAGTTATAATCTAAGATGGAAGACAACCATGCAGTAGCTATCCAAACATACCCGTTTCCTGTCATGCCAAGCTCCTCAGCTGCCTTGAAAATTATTCGACCAAAAGAAGGCAAAGTGTGCACAATAAGTACTCTAGATTCCATCATCTTCACCTTTGCTAATACCTGTTTTACTACACTCAACTTTCCTTTGATATCAGGGGAAGAATTGCCTTGTAAGAAATCTTGGCACGCCTCTTTGTAAGCTTGTCACCCAACGCAGTGATCCCATTTCGACTCTGTTCCTCATCCGTGAAGATTGCTATGACTTGAGTCCATTTGTAGTACCTGACTAATTCTGCGATGGCAACCATCTGAAACAAATCATTGGGGGCCGTTTGGAAAAAGTAGGGATATTGGATAGGTGATAGAGTAGGATCAAGTGCGGTAAATGATAATAGAGGACATGAAGTTTATTTGCTAGGTGAGAAAGCACATGTGCCATCATGGATGTTTGAGGCCCAATAATAGCAACAATATCTGTCCCCATGAACTGCAATGCTGTGATCAATGAATAAATGGTAAAGAAATTATTAGGACGTTATATTTGTTAATGCTTGTCTAGCATAATTTGAGGGAACAAAGAAGTAAAGAATTAAGGAGAAGGGAAAGCCAAAATTAAAAGTCCTCGAAGTCTTATTATTTTCCAACCCAAAGGACCCTCTCATTTATCTCCTAATCAAGGCGCGTTCCGCATTTTCATTCAAGTTCCTACTAAATCTCCTTGGCTAGAGAATTACAAAGAGAGATTTGAGATCTTTCATGATGTGGAAAGTATCCAATTATTTTGAAGTAACATCAATTTCCTAATGCTAGTAGAATAGGTTTGCTTTTAGGAAATTCGATAGTGTGTTTTGCCATGTATTGTAGTTTATCTAGGATTACATTTTCTTCAGATGCAAGTTATATATTCCTAATAGAAATGTGTTATTCATATTGACTATAAATATGGGTCACGGGATGGGAATAATGTCAGTGTGGGTGTTTGAGTTAATCACGTGTTAGGGAGTCGGATCAAGTGTCTCTTGTGTGACCAAGAGGGATCCAAGTTATAGAGTGATTATAGATGAGGTTAGATTGAGGGGTCTTGGAAAATTCATAAGCCTCCCTATCATATACGTAGCTGAAAGTCCTTGTGCATTGTTAAGTGGTTTTTCTCCTGGTTTTTAGTTTCTATGTTAATTTTCTTGCGTATGTTCCACGTTATTATTGCTTATGGATATACGATTAGATAGGCAATTAGATAGTATTTTCATACAAATGCTAATAAAGCTTGGAACACTATATTACACTATATTCGCAAGGTGTGGCTCGAAGTTCTAGTGGTAGAAACCATCTACCACACTAGGTAATCCGTCCGTGTGCGAAGTTTTTAGTGACTTGCAAGCCTATCTATACTCTTTGCATTTGTGTTGATTGGTGCTTCCGCGTGATGAGGGTTTGGATGGTGGAATGTGCAATGGTGGATCTCATGGATGACTTTACACTCGTGACACATGGATGTAGAACAATTGATGTAGCTCTGTGGCTTATGTTCAAGTCTAAGGGGGATTTGCAATATTTGACAGGCTCTTAACAAGTATAATGGTTGTTGGCAAGAAATTGGAAGGAGTGAAGGTAGAAGTTACCATGGAGAACAACAATGATTGGGTGTTATTTTATTTGGATGCTCTTTCTTCACGGACATTTGTGGTGCAGTTGAAATTATTGTGCATACTCTAGGAGTAAGCGGGTGTGCATTAGGCGAATAATGGCCGAGAAACACATGTGAAAATTGTACATAGTGTTCAGAAAGTCAAGTCTATTAGTGGTGTTTGTAGAGTGAGAGCATGATGACGTTCTTGGTGCGATGATAAAGTCTCTTGACTTATGTTACATTGACTTATGGTCAAGTCGTATATTCCTTGGTGCGATGATACAGTCTCTTGACTTGTGATACGTTGACTTATGGTCAAGTCGTATCTTCCTTATTGATTAGGAGGGTGGTCATGTGATAGATTGGTTTAGGGGGAGGGGTAATATGGGTAGTACAATATAATTAGGTTGGCTTGGGGAGTAAGTAAGTAAGTTAGCTCTATATATATAGTGGATTAGTGATAAGAAAGGGGTATGAAGAAAATATCGGAGAGTTCATGTTAGTTGTTAAGCTTGGGAGTGTGGCCAAGTCGGCTCAGAAACTTGGCAAATCTATCTTTAATTTACGCATTTCCATTTGAGGTATTCAAAACCATCTTTATCTTTTTTTATTCTAGTGTCAATATCCAGTTCATTACACTTAATGTGCTGAACTAGCCTAGGGAGGGGCACTTTTGGAATTTCATAATTCGTTAGTTTTAGTCTTAGTTTTAGAAAGCGTTGGGCACTTTTGGAATTTCATAATTAGTCAGTTTTAGTTTTAGTTTTAGAAAGCGCGTCCTCGGCGCGCCTAGGCGCTAGGCGAGCCAAGGCGTTGAGAAAAGCGTCCTACAGGCGAGGCGGGCGCAAACGAAAGGCGCACGGAAGTGCATAAAAACGCCTTTGAAGAGGCGCGAGGCGCATCCAGAAACACGCTTTTCGTCTCGAGGCGCGTGTGTGAGACACGTGCTTGATATATCCACCTTTTTCAATTTAAAAAGCTAATTTTCTGTTCCTCGACATTACCTTGGCCTAAACCTAGAACTCGAAACTTCTCCCTACCTCTAGTTCGCTGCTTGCTTTTCCTCCTCGCCGGTGGTTTGATGTCGTCGCCGGTGGTTCGCTGCTTGCTTTTCCTCCTTGCCGGTAAGTTTCTCTTCTCTTCTTCGTCGTCTGGGTCACTTTCTTCTTTGTATTTCTGTTTTTTTTTTCCTTTTTCTTTCTTCTTTCTTTTCGTCGCTGGTCGACAGTGGTTCTCTGGTCGGTGGTGGTTTGCCTTCTTGCTTTTCCTCCTCGCGGGTAAGTTTCTCCACGCATCTTTCTTCTTCTTTTTGTTTTCTTTAAAGCAATGAGCTCATTTCTTCCTTCTTTCATATTTATTTTCTTTATTTTTTCTTTCTTTCTTGTTTAATTATCACGCATCTTTCTTCTTTCTTTTTGTTTTTCTTGAGGAAGTGAGTTCATTGTTTATTTCTAAGGCAATGAGGCAGTGAGTTTTATATTTAAAAATCCATTTACAAGCTTCTCTATTTAATTAGTTTTGAAATATTATTTGAATTATGTTTGCTTTTCTTTCTACTTAGTACTTTGCCTTGTTGCGGTATTCTAGCGATGAATTATGCTTTCTTATATCCTTTTATGGGTCTTTAATATAATATCTATGTTGTTTTAAGTATTATAATGCTTCCATATATGATTTTTAAGTATTTTGGCATCAAAGGTGCGCCTCGCCTACGGGATGCGTGCGCCTTCGCCTTGCGCCTTGGTGCGCTCTGCGCCTTGCGCCTTTTAACACTAAGGTTTTAGTAGTAGCTTGAAGAATAAGTTAGGGAGACAGTGAGGAAATATTTCTATAAATCTAGGAACATTAGGGAGAGCTGGAGAGGGAAGGCATGTTGAATATTGATAAGAAAATTGGATGAACTTTTAGGAGTTTAATGGGAGAGAACAAGCCTCTCGAAAGCTTGTAACCATTATCTTATTCTACTGTTTTTCCAGAAATTATCAATCAAATTCCATTTAACTTCATAATCTTCTTCTCTAATTTGCCTATAATATGTCAGTGCATTACAGGTCATTGCCTAGGTGGATGCGTGATAACGTTTAGATTTGTATATAGGAAATTGGATAGTATTTTGGCATGTTTTGTATCCTATGTGGGATTAATGTTGTCTTTAAGAGCAAATTAACGTACGTGAGGGATGACAATAAAGTAGGTGAGTGAGTGTTTGGGACGGTGATACAAGGAAGCGGAACGGGCAGTCACGTTTTCCGATCCGGGTCGTTCGTTCGATCGCGGAACAACGCGACCCAGATCGCCGGGGGTCGCGAACCAGTTCGTGCATCCAAGCGAACCCTTTTGGCCGGAGAGATTGAAGGCTAAGTCGAGAATTAGGGCAAAATTTCAAAACCTAGATCTAGAAATTGGGGATGAATTGTGTGATTTCTTACTGGAGACATTGAGGCTTTTGCTCGGCATGTTAAGTCGAGTTTAATGGTATAATTTTCTGGTCGGAATATCACTCGTCGGCCAAACCTTCGGCCACCAGCCACCATAGAGAAGAGGGGGAAGTAGAGGAGAAAAGTAATGTTTATCGAAAAAATAAAGAAGCAGTGAAGGCTGTGAAGCGTAGTCATTTTTTTCTTTTTTTTACTGTACTACAGCTTTTATTATTTACAAATTACAAATACTACAACTGTACTTACTAGCCACGTGAATTGTTGTTGCCTTATGGACAAGTGGACAACTGTATACCACCACTCTTTTTTGTTTTTACTTGTTTACTGTCTCTTTCTCTTCTAACTCACATGGAAAGTCACTATTGCTTTTTGACTTTTCAACTCTTTTTGACTTTTCAACTTCCAATAATTTTTTTTCCTTTTTCAAATCAAAGACCAAGTAAACACATTATAATACTACTGTTCATAAATAATTGAACTAGTATAATTAATTTTCAGAATTACCAAGTAGTACTATGGACTATGGTAGTATGGTGAACCTTTTTAATAAATATTTATATTATCATTTTTTAATTATATTTTGATAGGATTACTAAGAGTTCTTTTAATAAATATTTATATTATCATTTTTTAATTATATTTTGATAGGATTACTAAGAGTTCTAATAGTTTAAATTTATTGAAAATCGGTAAAAAAAAATGGCCCAACGTTCGATCCACCCGCGGTAGCGTTTCCCGTGCCGATTTCCGTCCCACGTTTCGCATCGACTCTCGTTCCTTGCATCATTTGTTTGGGTATATCCAGGTTAGATTTGGATACAAGTTTTAGGGTGATTACGTAAGATAATAAATCTTGGAAGCTTTGTAAGTCACCGTCTTGCAAGTCCAAAACAACGTTGAGAGTCCTAGTACATTGTTTGGTGGTTTTTCTCCTAATTCTCGGGATCCCATGTGTGTTGTTTCTTGGATATGTTATGCATTATTATTGATTTTGAATATGCAATCAGGTTGGCCATCGTTCCTAACAGAAAAGACTTAGATGCACGAAGCAAGAAAGATACATGGCGAACATAGACTAATTTATGATCCAATATCTAAAAGCAACTTAGAAGCATTTGTAGGAATTACCTCCCATGATGCTGAGGAATCCACTATAATCGGAATCATGAAACCCAAGAGACAGAGTGCGACCACTGAGTATGCTAGGATCAGAATTTATATCATCCACAGCAGCATCCATGGCGGTCTTTGAAATCTTACCATCGAATGTGCCCATAGTAAATATAGCACCAATGTTCACTTTATCTGACCCATAAGTGTCTTCCAAGAACAACATGGTATAAAAAACTACCAAACATGCAACAATATGAGCCAATTTCATAGTGAAATTAGATCTCAAACTGGCCTTCACAGCAGTGTAACTCTGTAAATACTCTTACTAAGCCTTAGTTATACAATATTATCATCCTTAGGCATCAGCTTCCTTTGACACTCAGTCACTACAACGGTACAAACCTAAAAGGAAAAGTGAACTGTGTGTAAGGCTGTACGCAAATTGCAATACAAGATTAGCAAAGGCCCAAGTAAACATCTAATCAGATTCTCTCTATAATTAACAAATAGAAAATTCAAACACCCTGTGATTAAAAAATCTGATTAAGGCCTGGGACATAGAGAAAGTTAACAGGGGAAAGAACAAACAACATTGAAAGTCGAAACTTCCACAAGCAGAAAGAAAAATTCTGGAATTATTGTGCTTAAACCGTTTTTGAAACTCTGTGGAACCTAGTACAAAGATAGATTTTTTGGTACACTAAAAAGTCGCAGAAAATAGTAATGAAACCAAATATGCCAAACATAGAAAAAGCAAGAAAACATAATTTGAACCCAGAAATTAAAGGGACATTATTCACATGAAGATAACAGAAAACTGCTGTTATTAAAAATCATTTTCATCAACTGAAAAAGCAGTCTGATATCAGCACAAAATGAAGCTAACTACCCAATCATTGTCTCAAAAAGCGAGTGGATTCACCGGTATTATTGGGCAGGGTGATATATGAAAAAGGCCCCTAATGCACAAGAAATTTAATAAAATAATTTAATGAGACTCAAAAATAATTGCAACAACTTTTACACGTGAAATTTTAACCATTAATATTTCCCATATAATTTAAAGGGTGATTAGGTTCACCTAAACAAAATATATAAGTCTCCTCAGATTAGTAGGTGCAAACATAAGGTGAAATGAGTGTCGATCATATCTAATAAGCTCAGGTTTGATAAATTCAAGTAAAGAGAACACATTCAAACAAAAAAAAATGAAAATGGTATTATGAAAATATATATGCATTCAAACAAATCTATCATTTTATGCACTCTTTTCTTTTTGTTTTTCCAATTTAAAATCTTGGCACTATTCACAGATTAGAAAAAAATCTTATAAATTCTTACTCAATATATAAGACAAATATAGTTATGTGTACTCATGCTTAATTTGCATATTTCATTAATATTCAATGGTTATAATTTTTCTTAATATCAATGAAAGCTCTTTAAGGTTAAATAAGTTCGTATTGGCAAACGGCGCCTATCAAACCATGAGAACAAAAAAGAAGCGAAGCGAGAGGCGATTCATCTCAAAGATGTACAGGCTTTGTACATCGAAATAACATTTTCAAGTAAATAAATGTTACTAATATTAAGTCATTACAAATTAGATATTAAGTCATGATTTTCCTTTTTTAAAATATTTTTCAAATAAGAAAAATCGTGACGTAATATTGACCACTACCACTTAATATAAATAACAGTTTATTTACAATTTAATATTTTTTTCAAGTTTGTACGTCTCCGACATGAATTCACGTTTTTCTTGAAATAGAGTGAGTATTATAAATAGAAAATAATACTTCAAAATAGGGTATGTGTATAGTGTAAAGGTTAGAATGTTGGAATTGGGTAAAACAGGGACATGCTACTATACAATTAAAGAATTGGGGAAATTAGGGGGAAGAACAGCTGAACAAGAAGATAGAGACTTACGACTTACGAGGGATATAAAGCTCAAAGCTTCACATGCGAAGCAAATGGTAATAAGAATCCGCCATTTTGCTTTGAAAGCGGAGTAATTTCTAGATAGGAAGAGAAAGACAGCACCTTTCTTTGCAGACAGGTATCGTGCTAACTGTGATTCCCCTCCCTTCAAAAAAAAAAAAAGGAGAATTCAAGTACAAAGATCAGCATAACAATGAGAGAGAAAAAATCTAAAAAAGAGATGCTGGAACTTCAATTACTTGCAAGGCCCAAGGCCCCAAACAGCACAAATTAAACGACAAACATGTCTCTATTATTTGTATTATTATTGACTTTATTGTGAGTCTGACATGTGGAAAATGCCTTTCATATTGGCTTATCGTTATAGAAACAGTAGTTTGTTGACCCTAATATAAAAAAAGGCTTTTTCTTATCCAGGTGGGTTCTACTGGAATTAGAGATAGGAGTTTATTAATCATACACCTGAATGTGTCTTTTGCCTCCATGTGCGTGATACTCCCAAGATTCAGTCCAGGTCCTCGGTCCACAGAAAATACCGATTTCGGGTTTTGGTCCGGGTCTGTCCAAACCCGGAAAATTACAGGGTCTGGAGGCCAGGAATTTCTGATTTTTTAGTAAAAAAAAAAAGTTTATATGTTAAAAAAGTTTAAAAGGTAGAAAGTTAGAAAATTCAAAATCTACTATTTATTACCTTTAGGAATATTGTTATTAAGATTATTAAATATTAATGTATCTATTTTATAAATATGTTCAAATCAAATAAAAAGAATTTTTTTTTAAAAAATACGGTTGCGGTCCAACAAGTTTAAAACTGTTTGACCGGAATTTTCCCGTCAGGTCCAGGTCCAAAAAATTTGGATTAGATCCACCGGTCTGGCGGTTCCGGTCAGATCCTGGACCGGTAAACACCCTTACACCCAGGTGTATGATAAAAATTTTATTAGAGATAGACATTATTAATTAATGGAGTTTAATTTAACTAAGCATATATAATTAATTACTTTTTGATAATCTATTTTAAGTGGGTAGTCTATCTAGTGGATTGATGCATGTATCAATCTTCGTTTTGAATATAAGATTTGTTTAATTAATTATCATTTTTTATGAGTATTATAATGATGTAAAAAGAAAAACTTTTTAAACTTAATAACAAAAATAAGATCCATGACCAAAATAACCAAAAGTACATCGAAACTAACAAAGCGCATTAAATGTTTACTGACGGTAAACAAGAGAGGAACAAAAGTTTGCATGAATCCAAATAAACTAATAGGATTAATCAAATATTACTAACAACCACTAGAATTACAACCTTAAGATATAACAAAAGTAGAAATATTTAAAATTGCAACATTGGAGACACTCAAAAAGGAATACAAATACTATATCATGTATGGAGTAGTTTAAAAGTAATTAGCTGTTAACAGTTAGTTGAGAATATCAACTATTGTTAAGCATTCCTGTCGAGTTGCTCTAGTGAAGAGAAGACTCTCGTCTGCAAAAAGGAGGTGAGAAATCTCAGATCCATTACGACTTGCTTTAGCACCATGAAGATCCCCTGTATCAACTCTCTGTTGAATCATCTGAGAAAATGCATCAGCCACCAAAATAAATAGGAAGGGAGAAAGAGGGTCCCCCTGCCTTAATCCCGGGAAGGGATCTCTTCACCACTTACTCTTACGTTGATAATGAAAGAGTACGTAACTGTTGTGACACAGTTCATCACCAAATTCACCCACCTTCCATCAAATCCCATAGTAATAAGCAATTTCCTCATAAATCCCCACCCCACGCTGTCATATGCTTTACTCATATCCAGTTTCATTGCCATTAACCCCTTCCCTGCTTTTATTTCTCTACTTCATTGTGTGAAATATCTCCAGGGCAATCAAAGAGTTGTCTGTAATCATACGACCAGGAACAAAAGCACTCTGGTTCTCCGAAACAATGAGGGGGAGAATAATTTTCAGTCTGTTCACCAGAGCTTTAAAAGCAATCTTATACAAAACATTACGGAGGCTAATTGGTCTCAACCTCGATACAACAGTAGAGGATTTAACTTTGGGAATGAGAGCAATATTAGTGCAATTAACATTTTCCGGGAAAGAAATGCCATGAAGAATATTGCTAACAAAATTAAATACCTCATCTCCAATAATATGCCAAAATCTCTGGTAAAAGACAGCATGCATACCATCAGGGGCAGGGGTTTTGCAGGGTTGCATCCCCGATTCGGGCGGTGAAAATTTCTTCTTTTGTATAAGGCTTCACAAGATCTTCATTGAATTTCTAGGTGATAGCGTGTTTAACATGTTTTATGGCCGTTGCAATTGCTCATCTCAAGGATTAGTAGAGTGAAAGATACTTCAAATATTTCTCCACTTCACCTTCAATAACCTCCTTATCTTCTTGCCAAACCCCATTTTTATCACAAACACCTTTAATATAATTACGTTGCTTACGTTTTGAGATGCTTTGTGATGGAAGTATTTAAGTATTACGGTCCCCATCTTTCACTTCGAATACACGAGATCTCAAGAGCCGGTAGGTCGATGTCTTGCATTCAAATCATCTAGCCTCTTTTCGAGCTCAACACACCTCTCACAACTCTCCCTCGACACCCCCTCCTTTTGCGCCTCATGAAGTTGCTTCTCCACTTTCTAAATTTGTTTAGCTAGATTCCCACCCCTAACTTTACTCCAACTCAAAAGAGCCCGCGCCACCGCATCAATACGCGTTGGAATAGGCTCCTCAATCGCACCATCCACGCCCGCTTCACCACTTCTTCACAACCATCCTCAAGTAACCAACTCGTTTCAAAGCGAAAGGCTTTTTCCCCCTCTTTTTCTATGATGACTCGGCTTATTTATGAGCAAGATGGCAGCATGGTGCAGATATATCGAACCAAATGCTCGGTGTATGGCATTCGGAAAAAAATTTGACCATGGCTTGGTCACAAGAAACCGGTCCGGCTTTTCCCGATTCGGAGTCTCCAGGCACTCCCACGCTCCCAAGAGTACCATTGCCCCACTACCCTTAGCTCACCTAGGCCACAGTCCTCCACCAACTACTGAAAGCCCCGCATGGCTCTTCTCTCCCTCTCGGCCCTTCCCTCTTTTTCATTATAACTTAGAATCTCGTTAAAATCGCCTCCAATCACCACCGGGATATGAGGATCATTACAAAGCGAAAGCAAAGAGCCCAAATTTGATGTTTATTCCCTCTTCTTGGCCCAGCCGCATACACCAATAAAATGCCATCTCAAATTACCACCACTCACCACCTCTCCACATATATGATTTTGTGAAAACGAGAATAAAGAAAAGGATGCAAATCTGCATCATTTTTCCAAAAAATACATAATCCTCCATTCTACCAACACTTGACACGCGGGTAGCATTGAAAAAACCAATACTATCTTTTATTTGCTCAGCCTTATCTTTATTAACCATAGTTTACGACACAAACATAATGTCTTGGGCATAAGAAGAGTTCCATCTTCTTAGTTGTCGAGCTGTCCAAGGGTTGCCCCAAGCCCGGCAATTCCCGAGCATAATGTATTCATGGCTCTGGCGGGGTTGGGATGCACCAACCTCCGCATCGACAATTGCCCAGGACCACTACCGGAATGAAACCATATCCACCTTTGCACATTTTAAATTATTGTCATCACAAACAATTTCATCATTAACTATCATATGATCGGGGTATTTCCTTTTTTCTCTCTGAGTTACTAACATGCATTATACCTGGATCAATAGGGATTGTAGGCATCCTCTTCTTTGGAGACGGGCGAGCCACGTTTTTTTTTTCTTAGTCTTACACTTTGGGGTGCCCGAGTTTCTTGAAAACATAAACATGATTGCCTCGCTTGCCATAGTTTCTCCACCTCGCTCGGTATCCCGAATCCCCTCCAAAAGTTGTGAAGAGACTTGTATGTCAACGTTACTCGTAGGTGTAGTCGCACATTCTTCTCCAAACGTTGAATATCAACAACCTCCTTAACCCCCTTCTCTAGCTCCACCTCCAAGCCGGACTACTAAAGTTCAAAGTGCGCGCACCTCGAAGGAAAAGCCCATGTTTCTTCCTCTAGCTTTTGTCTCCCACACTTGGGGAGGCTCTAAGCCACGATCCCCATTGCTTCTCATCCTCCTTACCATCATCGGGTACTCATCAAGCCGTCGCGTTCTATGTGACCAATGACTCCGCAAACGTAACAAAAAGGTGGGGAGACGTTCATATTTGATCCCTACTAGGGCGGTTTCTCCTCAGTTCAAAGAGATTAGTCGAACTCTTCTTAGGGGCTTTGAGGCATCCAAAAGAATTCGGACTCTCGCCGATTTGTCCCACGCCACACCGTCAGACTCATCTTGAAACCTCCCCATGCTTTCCCCTATCGAGTCCAACATGTTTTTTGAACGCTTGCCCATTGGTAAATTGTAAAATCGCACCCCAAAATGGACGGGCATTAAGTGAGATATTCGAGGGTTGAATATCTCCGGTCAAATTCACTCAACATCACAAGATGTTGATCAAACGTCCATGGTCGCCGCCAGGACTTTGTTCTTATCCCTCAAATTTACGAATGCACTACAAATAATCCGTTCTCTATGGGGGCGGAATAGGGCGCCATTAGAGGTGGCCCAAATCGATTCAAGTTTCTTTTCAAAGCCTCGAAATTGTATGACCTCACTCATTAATACTTTCCCTACAAGCGCCGAGTTTAAGATCATAATTTCTTTCATCATCAACCGTATCATCTAGGGCAATTTATTGGTCCTCTTCACTCGTGATTTTGATATTCGAAACTTTTAAGGTTATTTCATCGACCATGATTATCGACTCTAATCCCAAGAAGGGATTAAAACCTCGAATAATCGAGTAAAAGGGATGGAAAACCACGTAGAAAACTCAAACCCTAAGCGACCTTAGAGAAAGACTAGTTGGATTTGTCAATAGCCAATATCATTTAGTTAACAGTTAGTTAATGTATGAAGATTTGTTTTGACTAACGGATTGCAATAGAGAGCCTTAACAATTTGTATTAATTATTTGTGTAAAAGTATTTGGTAAATAGCTTGATTGAGTTAAATGACCAATAAGGACATTGACACAATTTGGAATTAAAATGTACAATGAAAAAAAATAAGAACACGTTTTTTTTTTTAAATGTAAAAATTCTCAACCCTATTCACGACATTTCCTTTTCTCTTTCTTCTCGTGTTTAAACCTCACTCGTAGGAGTATATGCCAATTATTTTTTATATGTGCAATATTTGTTGGACAATTTGTTGTGCATCGAGGAGGAAGTTCCGAGAGGATTTCGCAGCCAACATCCCATATTGGCAACAAATGCTCTTGTAATTTAAAAACCAAAGGTTTTTTTTGATCTAAAAAAAATTCAATTGGTATCCAATCCTTATTCAAATGGTACCATATTTAATACTTAGGCTCTGTTCTTTTAAACTAAATCAATGAAAATTCGGTTCAATTCGGTTTAGGAAAATTCGGTTTAATCCAGGTTAGTTTCCTATCACGGTTTAATTCGATTCGATCTGAGACAAATTAAGTTAAGTTCGGTTTAGTTCAGTTCGGTCCAAAAGCACAGGAGCCTTATTTTGTACCTTTGATTAGGGTTGTTCACCGAGTCCGGGGCGCGGGCCGGGCCGGACCCAACTCTGCTGGGCCGGTGGGCCGGAATTGTAGGATTCTTGGGACAGGGGACCGGACTGATTTTTTCCGGTCAGGAAAAATCGAGTCGGTCCCCGGTCCGGCCTATTGGACTGATTTTCGATTTTTTTTTGGGCTTTTAAATATTCTATTTGGACTGTTTTGCGAATATTGGACATATTGGACTGTTTTGGAGATATGTTATATGAAACATACATACAAGTGATGCAACTAGTCTTATAACTTCATCAAAGTACAAGTTTCAAACATAAAAACGTAAAAAATCATATACAGAGTCTTTAACATAAATATTAACTAAATATTTCATATCAAAGAGTCCACAAATAGGACGTCGTCCACATCATCCAAATGCTCACTTTCAAACTACGTTAATAAGAAGGAAAAATAATTAATATCGAAGTTAGATTTACAAGTTAAAAATAAAGATAACATTTGTAAATTGTAATCACCTTTCTCGACTTCCTCTAAGTCTCGCAAATTTTCTTCCACATCGACTCCATGCAGGAAACCAATCTTGTGTGCAAATGAGAGATTGGACCGTCTTGTATGAACATCAAATTAACAATGAATGTATTAACTAAAGTATAACACTTAACAAAATAAAATTACCAATTCTATTAGCAAATGAAAAAACAAAGATGCATTACCTTAGGATTCAGCGAACTCCTAAATGGATCGAGGCACCGTCCTACGGCACTAAAAGCGATTCGATGCAGCGTATAGACAATGGAAGCGTAGTATATCTCGTGCCATGCGTGAAACAATAGGATATCGATGTCCATCTCCACTCCACCAAGACAATGCATCAATTTCTTCTTCCTCTGGCCCTAGTTGTTCATTTAAGTACCTCTCAAACTCACTTCTTACATGTCCACTTGACCCCTTCAACCTTTTAGCTCGATCTCTAAGGTTTTTCATGTAATCATGTCCATCTTGCATTTGATCATCATCATTAGAGTCAGTGACATATTATCACTACTTTGTGCACTTTGAGGAGGCAAAAGAGGCATATGATCTCCTATACTCATCAAATAAAGAGTAAGCAAACTCTTTCACATCATTAGCAAGTATGGAGCCTCTTTCTTTACCATAAATGTCGCTAAGTGTCAATTTAACTACCGCCATCTTAGCATGCGGATCAAGTATTGCGGCAACATAAATTAGCTTGTTCATCTTCTCAACATCCCCCCAATACTTATCATACTTCTTTTTCATTGAAGAGGCCATAGCTCTAAAATTTTCGTCGTCATTTTTTCCCATTTGCTAAGCATATCATATAAAAGAGCAATCTCGAAACAAGCCCTTTATTACTAGTTACATAATGAGAACCGGAAATGCGACGAGTTAATAAGTAAAACCACTTTCAAAAACACTAACAACCTCTCCACTTTTTTCTAATCATCGGGTTCGGGGGCCTTTCATTATCTTTCAAACTCACTCCATCGAGGTAGGGATAATCCATTAAAGACACGTTGAAATTTCCGGTCGGTCCGGTCCAAATTCCGTCCGGTCCGATCCAACCGCTCCTCTCCGAACAACCCTACCTTTGATGGTAACAACTACCAATTAAGAGAGATATTTATACCGAGGCTAATATGATTTTTCTTTGATTTTTTTAATACTTGCAACATATCCCATTTTAGGAAGTTTTCTATTATTTTTAACGTTAACATTTTTGCCAATGTATTCTCTGTTTCTGTCTCATAGTACATTGGGTTTTTTTTCCAATCTTTCTCTATCTATCTCTCTCTCCTAGATCCTTGTACACATTTCAACGGTATGAGTATTAAAAAATGAAGTAGATGTAAATTTTGCATCTATGAGATGAGACGATAAGGAGTAAGGACCCGTGCATCGAGTCAAACACAAAATGAATTTCATGAACAACTCTAATTTGTAAGCTGGTAACTTTTGAGGGTAAGCGGTAAATAATTGAGAAGCTTTTGGCGTCTCATTGTTGGAGCCAAAGAGGTACTTTAGTAAATTCATAGGCTTGAGGTACCAAAATAAAATGTGGCCGGTACCAAAGTGCACCTCAAATTGATACGAAAGTACATTTTTGTTATCAAGGAAGAGTCGTTTGGTATTGGTACCACTGTGACTATTTCGGTACCAACTTCACAATGCTTTGGTACTAACTTACATGTACTTTAGTAGAAACTTACATTTACTTTGGTACTTTCAAACCTATGAAGTTACTTTGGTACCCTTTTTGGAGTCAAAACTACGGATGGCGGGTGGGCGGGTCAAGTAAGAGACCCGCCCCATCCCCGCCAACTAGGGCGGGGATGTGTATCTGGCCGGCAATTCTCTATTTTCCAAAATTCATTTTTAATACAAAACTTAGAGAATCATCAAAGCATTATCGCTGGTGTGATAACGTATCGGCACTCGAGAATTTTGCGACGAAATAAATAACAACTTTGAAAATAATAAACTTAGTAAGCCAAAAGTTAAATTCCAAAAATCAAAGTCAAAGTCGACCACACCAAAGTCAAACTAGACCATAAACTAAAAGTCGACTATAATAATAAAGTCGACACAGGCTCTCCACGAAAATCCAGAACCCATGATGCATCATCTTGAAACCCGAGATGGACGATGCACTATTGATCCGATTCCAGGAGTGCCTCACCAAATGGGTCGTCACGTGATCGATAAGGCGTAGGCGTGATCGATATACTCGCACTAAGCATGTAATCCAGCAAAGTTGAGTACTACATAATAAATAAATGCTCCTCGGTCACAGAATACTCTTTACACTTTCTTTTTTTCATACTATGAGAATCACTCTTTCTGGCTTCATTTTTGGATATGACTGCATTTATTATTTTAATTCTTCTCACCTTTTAAGTTGGCCCGGCGTCTCTGCTCGTCCAAATAAAATAAGATCAGCTCTTACCACACTCCATTTCTAGCATGGCGCACCTCTCTACCCCTTAAAATAAAAGAATGCTACTTTTACTAGCTACTAAGCTTCTATCACATCTACTTTTCAATAAAATAACAATTGATAACAAAGCAACAACTTATCAATCTAAAGCTACGTGCATTGATAAGTGTCGAGAGTATTGCAGGACGGAGGGAAGTATAAAACCTAACATGATATTAATAAGCATTAAGGCAAAGATAAATAATAATAATACGGTTTTTTCACCAAACACCCCAAGCAAATTGAAAAATTCACCATATACCCTCAATGTTTCGGATATTCACCATGAACCCTTGAGTTTTCGAAACGTTCACCCGGATGCCCTTTTCTAGCTACAGTTAACTAGCAGTCGGCTTTATTTACCATTTTCCCATTATTAACCCTAAACCCTAACCCTAACCTCAATCTAACTCTAACCTTAATCCTAATCTAACCCTAATCTAACCCCCCAACCAACTACTCCCGTCCCACCTCCACCCGGCCCGCCCCCCCCACTCCCCTCCACCTCAAGGCGCCCCGCCCCCTCCCCCTCCTGCTCCACGCCGCAACACCCCCTCCTCCTCCTCCACCGCCTAGCCCTCGCCCCCACCCCCTCCCCTTGCCCGGCCCAGGTCCCCCTTGATTTGGCGAAAAACGCACAAAAGAAACCCCAAAGCCCCCATTTTCGTAATCTCTCTCTCCTCTCGTTTTTCCCAAATCCCGCAAATCTCACTCGATTGCAAAGCAAAACTCGCTCAATCAAATTCGACAATCGAATCCAAGTCGTAATTTCACAAACTTCATTAAAATGAGTTCGTCGATCACGATTCAAATGAAAAACTTGGAGATTTAATACTTGAGATTGCGGCAAAATCGAATCGAAGATTGAGATGAATAGTTACGAAGAAATTTGCAGAACTTTGTCGATTATCAATTGAGATGAAGAATTTTGTGAAGAGGCAAAGAGTTTCGTGCGGAGATGTTCTTCGTCGATTATCAATGTTCTTCGTCGTTGAGAGGCTGCGGGGTTGGGGGAGACGGGGGGCTGTGGGGGAGGGGGAGGGAGGGGGAGTGGGGGAAGTCGAAGGGAAGGGTGGGAGGTGAGAAGTGGGCGGAGGAGGGGGTGGGGGGGGGGGCTGGCGGGGGAGGGTTAGGGTTAGGGTTGCGGCGGGATGGAGTGGATGGGAGAGGGTGGGGGGTGGCGAGGGGTTAGGGTTAGGGTAAGGGTTTAGGATTAGGGTTAGAATTAGGGTTAGGGTTAGATTAGGATTAGGGTTTAGGGTTAATAATGGCAAAATGGTAGAATAAAGCTAACGGTGAGTTAACGGTGAGTTAACGGCGGTTAGAAAAAGGGTATACGAGTGAACGTTTTGAAAACTCAAGGGTATATGGTGAATATCGGAAACGTTGAGGGTATATGGTGAATATACGAAACATTGAGGGTATATGGTGAATTTTGATTTGTCGGGGTATTTAGTGAAAAAGCCGAGTAATAATATAATAACATTACGAGACAACTTTAGTGAACTTGACTCTATAACTCAAATTAATTATAACTTAGATTGAATATGCAATGTAAAGAATTGTCCAAGCCAAACCAGGTCTTGAATTTAGAAGGCGGTGTACGAGCGCGACTCCGTACTCCATTGTAACGATATCGAGGAACCTTTTAAATAAAAATAGGACACGGTGATCAATCCGATCCCGAGAAAGCTCATGGGTCCACTCATGTATCTTTCAAATTCAACTTAGTCCAACACGTGACGTGCGCAAGTCTAAAGAACATTGCTTTCCACTTTCCACTTTAAGTGATTAATAAATTATTTATTGTTATGACTCACAAAGGTAAGACAAACAATATAATAATGAAGGATACATAAACTTCCATTTTTATCTTGGGATTAGATAAGGTGATCATCGACTTAACAATCTAAGAATAATTCCAATTATAAATTCCATAACCATTATTTATTTGTTGATCTAAGTCGACAATCGACCAATATTTATTTATTTGTTGATCTAAGTCAACAATCAACCAACCTTTTCATAGGTAAATAATTAAGCTTTACTAAAGCAAGGCCCACGGTCTTTATAAATTAAATATAATAATAATATAAATCCGAGGAGCAACATGATCGAATTCATGATCCAATAACAACATAATTATTAATCCCTCATGTGAATTAATAAAATAAAGTTCTCAATCCCATATGCTTGCATCAAACATCCATACAAACATAATATAATCATCATAATCAACATCGCTTCGCACAACGGCATAAAACATGCGATTTCACTTGAATATAAATCATATGTGCAATGTTGTTAGAATCGCGATCCGGATCGCGAGGATCGCACGATCCGGATTTTCCAAAACGATTCAAATCGTGGCTGGAATCGTACATGCGGCAAGATCGTACGGGATCGTTAGAATCGGTAGGATCGGTAGGATCGCACGATCCCATGTGATTCTAATGATCCCATTTTTAACTTTGCAAACCCACATTTTAGTTTAATGAAACCCACCACACTCAAGACCAAAGCCCAAATTTTTCTATCGAAGCCCACTGAATACCCCTACCTCCTCTACTGCGTCTCTCCAACCTCCACCCTCCTCTACTGCGTCTTCTCCAGTCTTCACTCTCCTCCAAGACCAGCGAATTCAAGCTCGAACAATCGAACTCAAGCTCCAGCGAATTCAAGCTCCAAATTTCTTCCACTGAATTCAAGCTCCAATTTTCCTTCTTTGTTTCGAATTTCAGGTAAAATTTCTTTTTATTCTGGCAGTTTTTCGTTCTTCACATCTAATTTCTTCAATGGTTAATTGGTTATTTGATGGCAAATCAAACATGCACATGTGTTTAGTTACTGGCAAATCAAACATGTTCTTCACTTTTTAGCTTATTAGTATTCTTATGTGTTTAGCTAATCTGGAACTTTTTTGTAATTACAAAAGCTTATTAGAATTCTTATTTGTTCTAGAATATGTCAAGTTCTGCTAAAAAAAAAGAAAAATGCACTATGGTGACTATGGTGATGGTGTCAATGTCACGAAAATAGGAAGATCGGGGGCAATGGTGACTATGCTGATGATGATGGGTTCTTTGGCTATAATGAAGACTAGATTGCCATAATCTTGTTGGTTACTTAGATTGTTCACTTGTAGTTTTTAATATGGAAACGATATTTTCCTTGTACTATTTGGATTGCAAGCTTTAACATTGGTAGAATCGTGTTAACTATGTACTGATACTATTATCGATCTTATGTGATGAAAAGTGTGTTTATTTGCCATTGTTTTTACTAGAAAGACATGTACTAGTCACATATGATCATTTTGATGGCTCAATTTCTCAGATTTGTAGGATCTTACGATCACTGCGATTCGATCTCTTGGGTTCGTCCTCTCGCATGATTCAAAGTGGGATCCCGTCTGACAACATTGCATATATGAACTATAAATAGTTAAATATACATGATCTTACGTCAATCCCATCCAGGGACGTGATCTTGTCCAACAACAGCGTAGGTATGTGCGTCCGCATGTAGACAAAGTCGAGGCCAGCTATAAGGAGCAAAAAGTCGCGCAAAGAGAATTCTCCGCCTACCAATAATCATCATAACCACAAATAAATACTCTATAGATTTCCAGCAATATTATAATACTTTAAACCCTCTTTAAAAGTGTTTTAAAAACTTTCCCATCATTAAAACTTCAATTACTAATACTTTCTAGTATAAGATGCTTTTGCTATACTAGTCATTGAAAACCCCTTAAAAACTCATACTTTGGTAATTAAAACTCTATAAGCATACCAACAAAATTTCAGCAACTTATAATGTATTTAAAACATACTTAGACATAATCAAAATCATAAGAGTACTCAATTTCATAAACTATAATATACTACTATGATTTTTCAACTCATAAAACCCTAAAAATCCATACTTTGATACTCAAAACCCTAGTTTAAACATAACTAATAAATCTGAAATTTTAATTACTTCACTATATAATTTATATAGTCTGAAATTATATTTAAATCATCAAACTATAACTTTAAACATGAAAACATTAAATCAATCTTTAAAAATATAAACTTTAACACTAAATAAAAATATAGGAGGAAGAAATAACCAAAGAGAAGAGAGAGAGGGAGGAAACACGGCAAGGAGGACGGGCGGCGGCGCCGGTGGGCTGCTGCCGCCACTCTGCCAGTGCTCGGCGGCGGTGGTCCGGCTGGTGGCTGCCGAAGCACACGAAGAGGAGAGGGAAGAAACCGAGATAGATAAGAAGGAGATGAGAGGGCCGAAAAAATAGGTGGAGAAGGAAGAGAGAGAAAATAAGTTTGGGGAAAATTTTGGGGTTTATATTTTTTTTTTGTGAAATACGGATGCATTAAATTAAACAGTTATGGCTACAAGCCTTAGTACAAAGTCGTCCCATAAGTTCAAGAGGTAACTAGGAGGGTGGGGATAAGCCTAGTTACATTAATATCTATGTTCACCTTTCTTCCTTCCTTTGCCATCTTATCCGCAATGAAGTTGAGCTTCCTTGGGTACAATTGGACCTTCGTCTCTTGGACGCATTGGTTTCGATTCCTGCGCACACATCATTTTGGGGTTCATATCGTTAACCCTTTTTGGGCTTAGGAATTTGTGCTTGGGCTTTAATAATATTTAATTATTGAGTACTTAGGAAAAGTTGGGTTCCTCTAACCCAATTTAAAATCCTTTTTACCAAACCCAAAGATGTTTAAGCTATTTAAATAATTTTCAAAATATGACTAAATAAAATATGTGATTACTTAAAATCATTAAATAATTCTTTTGACTTTCAGATAGTCAACCTTTCAAGAAATAAATCATTTAAACATTAAAATATATATAGTATACATTAAAATGTAATTATAAAATTCATAAAATTACGGGGGATCACAGGATGGGTCTAGGTTTTGCGGGGATAAGGTGGGGATGGGGATTGAAATCGTACCCGCAATGGGTGGTGGAGCGGGTGTGGATTTTATGATATATCCGCCCCATCCCTGCCCGCCCCGCATATCTATTATTAAAATCCTATTTATATACTTATATTATTAATAATTTTATCTTGCAAAATATAAATATGTGGGTATGACACGGGTACGAAGCGGATGCGAGTACCTATGCGGGTGGTGAGGCGGGGATGAAGTGTGTACGACGCGGGTACGAAGCGGGTGCAAGTACCCATGCGGGTGGTGGGGGCGGGGATGTGTTTAAATACGTACCCTGGGGATGGGTCGAAATTTTCCCCCTCAATGGGTGGTGGGGGCGAGGATGGGGATGAGAATTTTATGCGGGTGCGGGTATAGAGGGACCGCCATGCGCACCCGCCCGCCCAATTGCCATCCCTAATCCAAACAATGAGATGTCAATCCAACCTCTAAATAATTGTTCATTTATCTAACAGAACATAAACATATGCCTTATAAAATACTTAGCATAGAGCCATTTTAATAAAAAAAAAAAGGACTAGCATAGAAATCATAAAACCAGAAGTGGCGATAATAGTAAATTCTTTTAAAAGAAACAACATTAATGCACGAGCTTTGCCCAATTCAGAACACTTCAATACATTTTTTTGTTTATATCATCAAAAAACTAGTATGTCTAATCTTAAAAAAAAAGTATATTTGATCATAGAAACATCACTATAATAAAACATATAATCAGCTCATATGTTGGATATGTTGGGTTTAAATATACTATTTTATTTCTCATAAATATACTTTTTTTTGTAATAATTTATACTACCTTCGATCGTTATTAATGAGTCTACTTAGAATCTTTTTCCAAGATATAAGAAAAAACATTGTCATGTGAAATCTTATTTGATTCGTCTGCTCAACGAGTACTTTAATGATATCAATTTTTTTATTAAACGTTATTACATATATTAATAGTCAATGATGTGCGTTGATGAGGTCTGAAATCAAATTAGAAACATTAATAAGAAACGGAGGGAATCTTATTATTTTTATCGAATATACCACCAATAATTGTTCTAAATAAAAAATATTCAAAACAATTATGATTCAGTCTCATTAGTGCACCGGGTCAATACAAAATTGATCTACCCATGTCATTATGATCATTGTTATATAATTGGATTCCAAAATAGACAAATTTTCCTATTTGGAAAGATTTGACATATTTCCGCTATCATTTTCATCCATTACATTTAATTTGCAAAGTAGTGTCCATCATCTCTTTTGCAACATCATGGATTCATGGTGGTCAGATTTCGCTACATAATTGTTAGCCCATTGCATGGCCTGGTCTACTATTCTGTAGACATCTAGCAATAGATTCTCAAAAGAGGGTAGACATCAAAGTTATTAGTTAAGACTACCTCCAATCCTTATTGATATTTCTATTGAGGATCAAAGTTGGCCAATTGGTTGTGAGGCCCTCATTCACTCTCTGACAAGGGTTCGATTTTCACCCATTGCAAGAAGGATCCCCAATTCCTTCCCTTCTTGCAAGGGAATTCTCCTTACCCTTTTAAAAAAAAAAAACGTTGATAAATGTGCAAGTCAACTAGCAACATCAATAAAAACATGAGGGAGTATTATATTTGGACATAATCACATCAAACTATCATGATTTGCTGAAATTTTTTCTTTCGTATGGATTCCAAACAGTGCCATTACGATTATTCCCTCAATAACTTTCAAAATATTGGCTTTTAGATCATTAGATGTACTTTCCCTATTGAATCTCCACCATTTCACTATGATAAGCTGGCATTGATGCAGACATACGTTTCCTCTTCAACCTTCTCTGCGACAAATCTTCCTTCTTAGCAGCGAATGACAAGAATGTCTTCAGATGTGCAGAACTAGTGCTGCCATGACTTGAATGTTCCGACTGTTGCGGCAAATATTGGTGGAATTTATACAGCATCAAGCAGAAGTATATGATAAGAGCGAGTATACAGGCAACACCACATATAAGGAATAGCCCGACAAAGTTGTCCAGCTTAAGCTGTTCTGAATCATTTACAGAATGCTGTGATTGACAACCTTGCTCTTTCTGTAGCCAAAACCTTGTGATATTTTGCAGGCTCCCGTTTTCTGATAGCTCCAGAAGGGCTGTTGACATGTCGAGAGCTAATGGAGAATCTCTCTTGAATACCTGAGATTAACAAACGGAACCCGTAAGAAAAAACAAAGAATGTCTTGTATCTATCAGGAAATAGGACTAGCCATATAGGTGATCATGGGTCGGGTGGGGACGGGTTTTCGCCCAAAAAGTGGCCGTTTTGAGCCAAAGGGTTGGAATACTCTCCAGCAAAGGAATATCTAACAAACGATATGAACTATAATCAACAAACTTGTTCTCTCTTTTTGATTTTCATTAAACCTTATTAAGCCTAAACAATTGCAAACAGAAAAGAGCACAATGCAAAATGAGATTGCATAATTCCAACTTCCAACTGACTGGTAGCACAAACATATTGGTAAAATTAGTTATGCAAGAAATACACTTAATTAATAACTTATGGTTAGTGATACTCACAAATCCCCAACCACTCTTAGTGAACTGCGGGCCTGAAATTGCAAATTGGCAGTAGTTGGAAAGAAAAAGATTGGCATATGGCTGTTCATCAACCACAGCAGCAACTCTTCCTGATTTGAGAGCGTCAGCATAATCTTCAGGGGAATTTAGAGCCTTAAGCCTTGATCTGTGGATGTTAAGTTCCTCATTCAGATAGTTTTCTGCATAAGAGCCTAATTGAAATCCTATATGTGCATTGCTAGTAATCAATGAGTCAATTCCTTTGATTGAAAATGATAGTTGTTGGACGGTCAGGAAAGAAGTCAAATTAGCTGTATAGCTTGACTGGATGATCAAAACCACAAACAACCATATTGCAAGAACGATCCGACCAAGCGTGCTTACAGTGTTTTCTCCTAAATGTTGAAAAGGATTCCACAAAGTCATAAGATTTGGCGAAATATATAACGATGCACAATAAGTATCAGATGTATTGAATAGAATACTCACTGTGAGTAAAAAAAAGGGTTGAGAAACTAAACCTGAAAATTTGAGAAGAAAATTATGTGAGACATCCATCGCGAAGAGAAGCATAACTGAAAGTATCTACTTATCTTCTTAATGTATAATTCCAAATTGTAAACTTACCACAGCATTGTCTTAAGCTGTCGATTGGGAGGCCCGCGGAATTCATCATTTAATCTGTGTTCGAGTATCCAAATAACTGTACCCACCACGAGAAAAAATACACCCGTCACAACCCACATGAGTGGTGTAAATGGCCCTAAGAATGCCCAAGAACTAGATCCCAACTTTTTAACAGGGGCTATAACTACCAACCCTGAATCTGCATATGGCTGAGTGAAGTCTACAATCATTGTGCGGTTGGTTACAATAGCAATGTCTCCAACAGCAGCATCAAATTCCTAAAACATTCCATCTGAAGATCAATAATCAATGCCATTATATGCTTTCTTTGATCTCTAGAAGAATATACAATGTAAAATGTTAATACTACTTACACCCGTTGTGATCCTCTTTACAAGATCATTATAGCTGGGATTTTGAAGCCCCGTCTCCAAAAAATATGAATTCATAAGGAACTGAGTAGGGGAGCAACTTCACAGCAGCCTCGAAAACATCGATGCAATATCCACGAATAGCATGAGTTAGATTGTCTTGATGAACAAAATTTAGAAAGCTGACCCGATGAGGAACTCCAATTCGCAATTTTCTCCCATCACGTGGGAAAACCCATCCGCGAGGCTGCTTCTTAGTTCCTCCAGGCCATACAACACTGTATAGTTTCTGACTGGCAAATGAACGGTTTTGTGGCCTTTTACGAAGAATCTCTGGTGGTAAAATAGATAACCCGGAATAGTTTGACCAGTATCCAATCCTCCTCATTTGGCTACCAACTATATTAATGACATCAAAAGAAGGGTTAACCAAAATTCTATCTGGATTGTACCAAATTGGGCCCGTAAGACCTGTCATACTGGTTTTCAGTATGATCTTAAGCAACTCATTTCCTCCATCAAAGATACTCAAAGCACTTAAGTCCATGTTGCCTCCTCCAACAGCAGTTAAAACCGGATCATTTGAAAATGAAATATTGTTGCCTTGATGTAGAAATGCATCAATTGCACGGGCAATCAACCAAACAGTGTCATAGGCATACAACCCATATACATTCAACCCAGTTGAGTCTTTGCTCAAGTTGTTCCACCTCGCGATAAATGCCTTTTTCCTGGGTGAATCAGGAGTATGCGAACGAAGAGTTATTACCCCTTGAGTAATTTGGTAAGTCTCTGTCTCTGGCTCTGGCTTATAATCTAAGATGGAGGAAAGCCATGCAGTAGTTATCCAAACATAGCCATTTCCTGTCATGCCAAGATCCTCAGCTGCCTTGAGGATTATTAGACCAAAAATAGGCAAAGTATGCACTACAAGCACTCTAGATTCCATCATCTTCACCTTTGCTAATTCCTGTTTTACTATGCTCAACTTTCCTCTGATATCAGGAGGAAGAACTGCCTTGTAAGAGATCTTAGCACGCCTCTTCGTAAGCTTGTCACCCAATGCAATAATCCCATTTCGACTGTGTTCCTCATCAGTGAAGATTGCTATGACTTGGGTCCATCTGTAGTAGCTCACCAAGTCTGCAATGGCAATCATCTGAAACAAATCATTAGGGGCTGTTTGGAAGAAGTAGGGATATTGGATAGGTGATAGCGTAGGATCAAGCGCAGTGAATGACAAAGAGGGACATGAAGTTTGTTTGCTAGGTGAGAAAGCACATGTGCCATCATGGATGTTTGAGGACCAATAATGGCAACAGTATCTGTCTCCATGAACTGCAATGCTGTGATACATGAATAAATGGTTAAGAAATTATTAGGACATCATGTATATTTGTTAATGCTTGCCTAAAATATTTGGAGGGAACAAAAAGTAATGAAGGAGAAGTGAAGATATATATGCCTCTAGTGTTCTTTTTCTGACCCAAGGAAATCTTTAATTTTCCTAGCAATCAAGACGCTTTCCCCGTTTTCATCCATTTTAGAATAAATCTCTTTGGCTAGATAGAGAATAAAAAAAAGGGAGATCTAAGATCTGGAAAGTACCTAATTATGTCAATATTTGTTTCCTCATACTATTAGGTCTGTATTTAGGTGTGGGTGTTTGGGTCATACATGAATTAGAAGCGACGCACATGTGCCACGAATAGGTAGGACGGCAATGGCCGCGTGCGTACGAGGTTGGCCACTCCTAGAGCAATGCATAGAGGTAGCACTTCAAACAACATATTAAATCAATTCTCATACTTCATAAACCATGTAAAACTCTTCTAAACTTCCCATATGGGCCAATGAACTTTCCCACTTTCCAAGTAGTACTTTATATTTATAGTAAGAAGGACATTACCAAATTCTCCCATGTTGGGCATAAGACATTTCCACTTCTCAATAACTAGTTTTGATAAAAACAAGTTTCCTCCCATTTTCACTTGCATTACAAGGCATAAATTAACATTAATTGCCAACAATGTTACATTGAGTTACAGTTAAGTCGTATCTTCTTTATAGCATGTGTGGTTCCTTTTTAGTAAAGGAAAGGGAAGAGAAAAGAAATGAAGGGAAGAGAAGAGAAAAGAATGGAAGAAAAAGGAAAAAAAAAACTTTACTTAGGAGTTTGGTATAAATTTTCTGCTTTCCTCCCAAATTCCCCACTTTTGGGAGAAAAGGAAAGTAAAATTTTAATAAAGAGTTTTCCTTCCAATTCCTTCCATTTCAACTTTCTTTTAAATTCCAAATCAACTTTCTACCAAACAAGCTGTTAGTGATTAGGAGGATGGTCATTGGCTAGGTGGATGCGGGATGATGGTTCGTTTCCATGGTTGAATTTAATCATAAAAAGATCTACCGGTAGAGTTGTATTTAGGAAAATAGATATATACAATAATACTACATAGAACACGATACATGCCAAAATATATCTTGGCTAATAGGTGGATGTGGGATGATCAATGATGGTTCTTTTACGGTAGGATTGTGTAATCACTATTCACTATTCACTATTGTTGGCAATAATCCTTGATAGAATGCAATACATGCCAAAATATATCTAATTTCCTAAATACAAAGTTAAAAAGTCCTAGTGGTTTTGCTTGTGAATATGCAATTAAGTAATAGAAAAGGCCTAGATGCTCAAAGCTAATGATAATCCAATATCTAAAATGCAACTTAATTAGTAGCATTGGTAGGAATTTACCTCCCATGACGCTTAGGAATCCATTATAATTGGAATCATGAATCTCGAGAGACAGGGTACGATCACTGAGTATGCTAGGATCAGAATTTATATCATCCACAGCAGCTTCCATGGCGATCTTTGAAATTTTGCCATTGAACGTGCCCAAAGTAAATATAGCACCAAGGTTTACTTTATCCGTCCCAGAAGTGTCTTCCAGGATCAACATGATACAAAGAACTACCAACCATGGCACAACATGAGCTAGTTTCATAGTGCATTTAGATATGAAACTGGCCTTCACAGCAGTGTAAGCACTCCTGATAAGTATGAGACCTTAGTTAAACAATATTATCATGTTTAGGAATCAGATCTCTTTAACCCTCAGTCACTACAAACCCAAAAGGAAAAGTAAACCTGTGTGTAAGCAAATTAAGATATAAAATTAGCAAGTCCCCAATAGTACATTACACATCTAAAGCAAGATTCCACCTATATTTAACAAATAGAAAATTCAGAAACCCTATGATATTAATCTAATTAGGGCCTAGGCAATAAAATAAAAGTAAACAGGGGAATTAACACACAACGTCCAAACTTCAACAAGCAGAAAGCAGAATTCTGAAAATAATGTGCTCAAACTGTACTATATATCCAAGACTAGCCCATTTGAAACTATGTGGAACCTAGTGCAAAAAACATCATTTGGTCAACTAAAAAGAGTCTGATATTAAGGCGCAAAATGGAATCAACTAGTCACTACCTATTTCATAGAAAACGGGAAACTTACTGCTGGATTAGCCAAATGAATTGAAGCTAATTACCCACATATACCATAACCAGATAATTTGAAAGTGGAAATGTACTCAATTACTCCTTTCCATAGCGTCCACAAAACAATTACTCCCTTTGTCTCAAAATTATTTCAACATTTTGACTTTTACTACATCTTACATGACAAATTTGATCATTAATGTTTTTAGGGTGCGGTTCTTTTTACTTTGAAAATAAAAAAGTTTCATGTTTGATCAGGTCTAAGAGCATTGCCACTTATAGTTTTTTGGATCGTAAAAACATATCATGAGGGGTGATCTAAAAATACATGGTCTGCACTCGTTATTTTTGGATGACTTATTTTGGGTCATTCCATGATAAATTGCAAATTGGATCATCACATGATTTAACAGGGAGCAAAGTCATGAGGTGGGACTCACATGCACAATGTATAATTCAAAATAACTGAAATATCTTGAAAATATACTTGAAGTATATACTAACTTTTGTTTTATAAAGTATATTACACCTTTCATCCCAAATTAGTTGTAACATCTCGATTTATACAGGCAAAGTTGACCTTAACTTTTCCACAAATAGTAGTATATAAAAGATATTACTTACTTCGTCCGTTTCGTTTTAAATGCAACAAAGGAATTTGTATCTCACAAAAAATACCCCTTTGTTGCATTTAAAACGAAACGGATGAAGTATTAGTTTATTACGTCTACATTGATAGTTATTAGATTTATCTCAATATATATTTTTATAATACTATAGCCTTTTATAAATTATAATAATACGTAACTAAAAATATTAATGATCACAGTCACTGATCCGGTATGGAATAAATGATGTTGGAGTGAACCAGTATCCTTCAACTATATATGCCGGTTTGATGTCCCGCAAGACAGAACACATAAATTAAACTAACCTCGGGGTTGCAGGAACGCCCTCCGACGCCTAAGTCGGTGAGGATAATGACCGGGTATATCTCAAGTGGAGTATATTAGAATATGTGAACGTACGCTTATGACTCGGATCATGGGGTATTTATAGGAGGCGGCCGTGTCCTAAGCAAGGTAGGACACTGCTCCTATTTGTTGAATACAATTCTATCCTCTTTTGATCTTATCTTGGCGTAGGCGCGTTGAGTAAGATCGGATCGGACCAGGGTCCATTTAACAATGGCCCGTGGGTAAACACCGGTAAGGTATCTGAATTAAGCTGGCATAGCATATATGTCGGTATCTTAGTATGACCCATTCCCGATCAATGGGATCTCCTTAGATGAGTGACCATGACGATCAATAACGGTCCAGGTTGGACCTGTATGGAACTTATATAGCCTCTCATACAGATCACGTTTTAAAGATTCTGAACAATCAAATATAACAAAAATTAAAACGAAGTGGAATAACAAAAGAATATGGTCAAAACTCAAAATGGGATATGTAAGTAAAAATAAAGTCAAACTTTTCAAGATGATAAGACTCCCTCCGTCGCATTTTATAGTTCGCGTATTCCATTTGGATGTCCCAAAATGTTCTTAGCAATTTTCCTTATTTCTATTTCTGAACACCACTTCTTACTGTCTTTCCTCTTTTTCACGTGGATTTTGACACTATCGTTTAATGCTCCTCAAACTCATTGGCTGTGTATAATAAAAATCACTTTATATTCTCTCATCTTTTTACATGCCCACTCATTTTAAGTTCCTATTCTTTTTAATATTTTAATGACAATAATACTAAAAAAATCAACAACTCCATATGCATGTACACCACGATCATTGTTTCCTTAATTTTCGTGTCTAAAATGAGACGGGAACGGAGGGAGTATGAGACAAATGGGGAGGGGAGGAGTATACAATTAAGCAAGAAGGGAAGTACACATAATGAAATTCGAGAGGAACAACGAGAAGATAAAAAGAGAGACTTACGAGGGAGGAAAAGCTCAAAGCTTCGCACGCGAAGCAAGAATCAACCATCTATATTCTATATAGCTCAGAAAGCGAGCAATTTCCAGATAAGAAAGGCAGCAACTTTTCTTCTTGCATAGAGGTATCAGGTATCGTGCCAACTGCCAAGTTAATTAAACTTCTCCTTTTCGGGGATTAGCTTTTGACAATGTAATGGTTAGGACAGCTTGAAATCTTAAAAAAAAAAACATGAGAGAGAAAACCCAATAGAAAAAATTCATTACTTGCATTTGCAAGAGCCCAAAAAGCATGAATTCAACGAGAAACATGTCTTTATTGTTTAAGTATTATTATTGTCATATGTGGAAAGTGCCTTTCATATTGGCTATCCTTCTTCTAATCCTATCCTAACAAAATAAAAAGAGGAAGTTACCGGACCTTATCCAAACAAATTTCTCTGGTTGGGAATTTGATTTGCCACGAATAAACCAATAGCTTAGTAGTGTAGCGGACACTCTTTCAAGGTTTTTTTTTTTCGGTAATTACTGGCCAAGCAGGCCACAGTAGTATGAGTTAGGGGGTAGGAAGGGAATCCCACCCATAGGAAACTTCCGAAGCCCGAAACCTGGAGATTTATACCCACAAGCAAATATCCACACAAACACCCCATATTTGGGGTTGATGAGAGTCGAACTCCCCACCATAAGGTTGGGAGGTGGTAGCTCCAACCATTGCGCTCCCACATGATTATCTTTCAAGGTTTCTCTTTGACACTTGCTCCCTTGTCCCACTAAACATATATGCTTTTTTTTGTGAAATCTAAATATATATGCTAAGAGTAATAACTTCCTCTTTGAATTCATTTTGTTTTTTTTTTGCAACATTGAATTCATTTTATTGTCGTTTGTTTTTTATTTTCACTTGCCAAATATATACAAGATGTTTATATACTACTTCCTTTTTTAGTTATATCCGAGATTTTAATTCACTGACCAATCTACAATTCGAAAATACTTTTTGAGGTTGAGGTGATGGAGTAGTGGCGTCGACTTCCCACCTCATATCCCCGAGATCCAGGGATCAAACCTCATGGGGCTCATTTGAGGATTTTCCTGTCCCCCAGTGAGTCGCCTTCATCTTACCTTTAAAAAAAATCGAAAATCTCTCTCTTTTCTCTCTCTCTCAAATCTGCCTCCCCTACTCCTTCTCCATCAATTAGGGGATCACGTGGATGATTTTCATCCATATGTAGTGCCCTTATCCCCTTTTATTTTCATTTTTTAGTTCATTTTTTTTGTTTTGTTTAATAAGTTAGTCTCTCTTTATGAGATTTTTTCATACCCTGTTATGGGGTTTTTAGTTTCTGTTTTGGAAATCTCCTTCTCTCCTATGAGAGTTGTGAGTATGGTTCTTTTGTTTTTAGGTATGAGAAATTATTCTCATTGGTTGAAGTTCGAGACTCAACATGAAGGTATTGGAATCTCGGATGCGGTCAACCTGACTCGATCAAGAATGTTCTTCCCAAACTATATCAAAATGATAGACTTCCTCATCAATAGCTGCTTGATTCAAGAAATCTGAGAAGCTATTGTATTCTTCCGATCGATTCATTGTAGTTTCTTCGAAGAAGAATTTGATTTAGTCTTGTTTAATTGTATCTTGTTTTTCTTTAATACCTATTGTAGATGCCGTTTGGCCTTCAATTAATGAAAATTCTCTTTCAAAAAAAAAAATTCGAAAATACTTTTATTATGTATAATTAAACCATACAGAGGAAAGTCAAAATAGATCATGTTAGTATTGGCAAGTTTAAAGTTAATATTCATGGTATAACTAAAAAATAGAAAAATATTTTTTCCTTTAAAACGGAGGAAATATTTTTTTCTTTAAACTCTTATCGATGCGGTAAAGATCGTAATGCCAAAAGAATCATTACGGCAAAGCATAGAGGCAGAGGTCATAAGTGTCTATATATATTGTAAAAATCTATTTTCGACCGAATGGAAAAAAGTGTATATGATAGCATAGTAACCATATAATACGACCCTAATCGAATAAAAATCCGAATAGAATTTCCAAAAATTGGAATAATTAAAGCGGATATTGTATCGGAAATTTGGATACTCAATTTTCAATTTCTTCCTCGGCACTAAGTCGGGTACTCCCTCGTATTTTTATTTATCTTACCCATTTGGAATCTTGACACTATTCACAATTAAATAAAATCTTCTAAGGGCATGTTCTCTTCGGCATAAAACAACCGAAGCGGACGGCGAACCGAATTGAACCGGATTGGAACCGAACCGAACCGAACCGAATTGAACCGGCGAAGCGAACCGAAATAAATTATAACTAATTAATAGTAATGATTATCATTTAGGAACCGAACCGAAGCGAACCGAATTGGGTGAACCGCCCCGAAGCGAACCGGGTTGAACGAACGGGCGGGCGAAAATAAGGCTGGGAGAACAGCCCCAAATTCTTCTCAATTAGAGGTGATCAACATGGCATCGGCCGGCAACCTAACTCCATAAATTTAGTATAAAATTTGGCCCGCCCCGAAAATGGTTCGTTAAGCTCACTCAGCCCGACCTGAAATAGCTGTTCTTTTTTTTGCACGAAAATCTTAATATATGTAATAGATTAAAGAAATTTATGCTAAAATTTGGTCCGATTCGAAAATGGTCTGATAAGCCCACTCAACCCGACCTAAAATAGCGTTTTTTTTTTTGCGCGAAAATCTAAATATATGTAATAGATTAAAGGAAATTTAACATGAGTAAATTTGTGTTAAATGTGTGTCTATGGATAAAATTCTTGTAGAAAAGCGTATTACTACGTGCTTGGAAGTACCATCGGGTTTCCCACAAGATACATATCCATAGACACACATTTAACAATCTACAAGAATTTTAGACTTTGAGCGATGGCTTCCTTGAAAGAGATGACTACGAATTTCTAGAAATTGAAAAAGTTTGAAGGGATAAGATATCGCCGTTGGCAAAAGAAGATGCATTTTCTGTTGACCACATTGAATGTGGTTTAAGTTGTAAGCACCCCGATGCCACCATTACTGGAAGAGGGGAAAACTGAAACCCCGGAGGAGACCCATGCAAGAACAAAGTGGGAGAATAATGACTACATTTGTCCGGGCCATATCTTGAACGCGATGTCGGACACTTTGTTTGATCTTTACCAATATGTGGAGAGCGCCAAGGAACTTTGGGATGCTCTTGAAGCAAAGTACATCGCGGAGGACGCATCAAGTAAGAAATTTTTAGTTAGCAATTTCAATTCTTACAAAATGGTTGATGGTCGTTCCGTTATGGAATAATTTCATGAGGTTCAACATATGTTGAACCAAATTAGACAATAAGGAATAGTGATGGATGAATCGTTCTCGGTTGCATCCATCATTGACAAATTATCCCCATCTTGGAAGGACACTAGGAATCCTTTGAAACATAAGAAGAAGTCCATGTCCCTAGTAGATTTGGGTGCCCATCTCCGTATTGAGGAGGGCATCCGGTCTCAAGATGTCTCTAAGGACCCAAAAAGTGGTCTGGTTTCTTCTATCAACATGATGGAAGAAGGGCAATTAAATGGGACTAAAAAGTCCAAGAAACGCCCATGGAAATCCAACAAAAATCACCCCGCGAATGATAAGAAAAAGGGCAAGGCTATGTCTCGTTGGGGGTGTGGTGGTTCTCACATGAAGAGGAATTGTCCCTCTTTGGCAAAGAAGAACAAGGATCAACCTAAGGTTGATCCCCATCAAGGTCAATTTGCACATGATGATTCTTTTAATGAAGAAATGAATTTTATTGCAATGATTTACGAAATCAATGTGGTGCGGGATGATGATTCTTGGTGGGTGGACTCCGAGGCATCAAGACATGTATGTAAAGATCGTCATTTCTTCAAAACTTATCAAGCTTTGGATGATGGGCGGGTCTTGTACATGGGAAATGACTCTACGGTAAAGGCAAAAGGAATAGGCCAAGTGGAGTTGCTCCTCACTTCCGGGAAGACTTTGACTTTGAGAGAAGTTGTGCATGTACCCGAAGTTAGGAAAAACTTGATGTCCCGGAGGTTTACTAAATAAGTACGGCTTCAAAATGGTGTTTGATGCCGATAAGTTTATTTTAAGTAAAGGGGGTGTACTTGTAGGACAAGGATACTTTTGTAATAATATGTTTAAACTTTCTATTGATAATAAAAGTGTGAATTCTATTTACATGGTGGATGTTTCTTCTCTATGGCACAATCGTTTATGTCATGTTAATTATCGTAGATTATATGATTTCTAAAGATGGTTTAATTCCTAAAGTTGACATGAATGTATACTAGTGGAAAAAACCTTATATATCACTTAGTAACAGATCCGGTTTTTACAAAATCGAATCCGAAAATCTGCAAAAAATTGGGAGGTAAAACTGGGCGAAGAAACGGATCGCGGTCCACTAAACCGGGATCGAATCCAAGCCAACGTAGAGAAGTGTAAAACATGCATGTTAAACAAAATTACAAGAAATTATTTTCCTAGTGTTGAAAGGCAATCAAACAAGCTTGAATTGGTGCATAGTGATTTGTGTGACTTTCATAGCACACCATCTTTGGGAAATAAAAAAGTATTTAATAACATTCATTGATGATTTTTCTCGATATTGTTATCCGTACTTGTTGTTTTCTAAAGATGAGGCACTTGATAAGTTTAAGATTTATAAAATCGAAGTTGAATTACAATCTAATTTGTTGCTTAAGCGATTTCGGACTGATAAGACTAGGGAATATTATGATCCAACTTATTTTTCATCAATTGGAGTCATTCATGAAACAACCGCTCCGTACTCACCACAACAAAATGGGATTACGGAACAGAAAAATAGGACCTTAAAAGAAATAGTTAATTTCATGTTATCTAACTCGGGTTTGAGTAACGGGTTTGGGGGTGAAGCCATGCTAACGGCTTGTTATATTTTGAGTAGGTTTCCAAATAAAAGGAACAAGGTAACCCCATATGAACTTTGGTTTGGTAAGAGGCCTAATCTCAATTACCTTCGGGTTTGGGGTTGTAGGGCAATTGTAAGGTTACCGAAACCTAAAAGGAAGGCCTTGTGTGAGAAAGGAATTGATTGCATATTCATAGGTTATACGGAGCATAGTAAATCCTATAAGTTAAATGTCTTAGAGCATAATGATTTTGTCTCAATCCACTCGGTGATTGAGTCAATGGATGCAATCTTTGATGAGAATCGATTTTCATCAATTCCTAGACCAAGGGACTTACCAAGCTCAAGTTTAACCGTTGATATTGATCTTCCTTGTACTTCAAATCCTATTACTTCAAACGAAGTGGTTGATGCTAGTGAAGATCATGAAGCTCCTTCTATTCCTGAAATTAGGAGAAGTAAGAGAGCAAGGAAAGACAAGGACTTTGGCCCGGATTTCCAACTTTATTTAGTGGAAGGGTCAAGGGAATCTCTTTGTTCTCAAACACTTTATTGTTTTAGTGTTGAGTAGGATCCTAGAACGTTTGGTGAGGCTATGAAGTCTCATGATTCGGCTTTTTGGAAAGAGGTCGTGAATGATGAAATGGACTCAATAATGGGAAATAATACATGGGTCTTGGCTAATTTACCGCCCGGTTGCACACCACTCGGTTGTAAGTGGATTTTCAAAAGGAAAATGAGAATCGATGGAACCGTTGAAAAGTATAATGCATGATTTGTAGTCCAAGGCTTTAAACAAACTTACAGTGTCAATTACTTTGATACATATGCTCCGGTGGCAAGAATTACCACCATTAGGTTGTTAGTGGCCTTAGCGGCTATTCATAATCTAGTAATTCACCAAATGGATGTCAAAACAGCATTCCTTAATGGTGAATTGGAGGAGTAAGTGTATATAAAACAACCAGAGGGATTTGTTGTCCAAGGACAAGAAAAGAAGGTGTATAAGCTTATTAAATCTTTGTATGGACTTAAACAGGCACCAAAACAATGGCATCAAAAGTTTGATGATGTTGTCTTGGCTAACAGTTATAAAATAAATCATTCCGATAAGTGCGTGTATAGCAAATTTGATAATAATGGTAAAGGAGTTATGATTTGTCTATAATTGGATGACATGCTTATCTTTGGGACTGATTTGGAGCAAGTCATTAAGACTAAGGAATTTCTCTCTTCAAGTTTCTCCATGAAAGACATGGGAGAAGCGGATGTTATTCTTGGTATTAGAATAAGGGGAGAGAATGGCTCAATTTCTTTGTCACAATTTCATTATCTTGAGAAGTTGAGAGGTTCAATGGAGCAAAGAGTGCTCCATGTGATACTCCGATGGAACCAAACATCAAGTTGGTTCGGAATAGTGGTAATCCAGTTTCTCAATTGGATTATGCTAGTTTAATTGGATGCTTGATGTATGTTATAACTAGTACTTGACCGGATATAGCATTCGCAGATTAGCAAGCTAAGTAGGTATACTAGCAATCCTAGTACGGAACATTGACAAGCCTTAAGGCGAGAGTATTGAGATATTTAAATAAAACTATTCATTTTAGTTTGACATTCAAAGGAGATCCTTCGGTGTTAGAAGGTTACTCGGATGCTAGTTGGATAACCAACAAGGAAGACTACTCGTCTACTAGTGGTTGGGTGTTTCTTTTTGGAGGAGGTGCCATATCGTGGGCATCTAAGAAGCAAACATGTATTATATGGCATCGGAATTCATAGCATTAGCCTCGGCTTGTAAAGAGGCGGAATGGCTAAGGAATTTGATGAGTGAAGTGGATCTATGGCCTAAACCCATGTCTCCTATTGCTATTCATTATGATAGTGCTTCCACCATTTCAAAGGCATATAGCTAAGTGTATAACTACGGCAAACCTCGACACATTGGTGTAAGGCACAGTTATGTGCGTGAGATGATCCATGATGGAGTCGTTATTATTGATTTTGTACGGTCAAATGTGAATCTAGCGGATCCATTCACTAAACCATTGCCAAGGGAAATGGTGTACAAAACATCAAAAGGGATGGGAATGAAGCCCATGTATAAGTCACAAGTGGAGAAAGCTCAATTCACGTCTTGTACAACGCAAGATCTTGAATTCAATGAGAATCAAACTTGATTTGTGGCTAGTAGCACTCAAAGAGATACATCCCATGGTGAGTGCTTGTTTCTACAATGTTGAAGGATGATTTTAACATCTTAATAAACCTTAGATTAGTTGCTCATGTTGTAGGAGCATGTTCATTAAGATTTACCTATGTGAGTAAGAAGTTTGGCCGCTTCACCAAGTTCGGGGCTTGGCTTGGAACACTCATGAATCGGATATGGACTCAAGGCCTTTAAAGGAGTTGTTTTTTTTACGGTTTTTTCACCATATACCCCTGACAAATTTTTTTTTGCACCGTATACCCTCGCAAGTTTCCAAATGCACCATATACCCCTCACGTTTCAAAAATACACCGACATGCCCTTATGACTAACGGTGTTAGAGTTCCGTTAGTCATTAGGCCCTAATCCTACCCTAACCCTAATTAACTAACCTAAATCTACCCCTAATCCTAACCCTAACCCAATTCACTAACTTGGGCCCTAACTACTAACTTGGGCCCTAACCCCAACCACCCCTTACCCCCCCCTTGCACCACCACCCCGTCACCACCACCACGTCACCACCACCACCACCACCACCCCCTCCCCTTCCCCGTCACCACCACCACCCCCTCCCCCTCCCCTTCCCCGCCCCCTCCTCCCTCCCCCCCTCCCCACCGACCCCCTCCCTGCTGCCCTTCCCAGTCACCACCACCATCCTCCCCCTTCCACCCCCCCCCGCACCCCCTCCCCTGCGGTCGCCCAACCCCTCCCTTCCTTCCACCACCCACCACCTCCCCCTTCCTTCCTCGAGACCCGCCCACTCCCTCTCCACCGCCCTCGCGAACCCCTCCCCCCATCCCCGCCGATTTCCGCAAAGACACGCACAGGTGGTCTGCGTTTAAAGAGAACCATTTTCCGCAACGTTAGTAACCCATGGCGAGTACCAAGGGGGAGATCCGACGGAGGCATCCTAAAGACGGGGAGGGGGGGAGGGGGTTTGGTGCTACGGAAAGTTGCGAGGGAAGGGGAGGGGGAGGGGGTTGCGGGACCGAGGGGGAGGGGTTGCGGGGGGTGGGGATGCGGGGAGGGGTGCGGGGATGGGACTCGGGGAGGGGGTGCAAGGAAGGGCTGCGGCCGGGCGGCTGCGGGGATGGGCCGCTGGGAGGGGGCCGCTGTGGGGAGGGGTTGTGGGCTGTGGTGGAGGAGGAAGGGGGTGGGGTGGGGGGTGGGGTGGGGTGGGGTTAGGGTTTAGGGTTGATTAGGGTTAAAGGAGGATTAGGGTAGGGTTTAGGGTTAATTAGGTTAGAGGGGTTAGGATTAGGGCCTAATGACTAACGGAACTCTAACACCGTTAGTCATAAGGGCATGTCGGTGTATTTTTGAAACGTGAGGGGTATATGATGCATTTGGAAACTTGCGAGGGTATACGGTGCAAAAAAATTTGTCGAGGGTATATGGTGAAAAAAACCGTTTTTTTACATGTGTGTTTGTGTAAGCTTATGTGTGTAGCATCTTCAATATTTCGTATGATTGGGTTATTCAATGCTTAGTCAATCACTTCAATCAAAAGCTTGTAAAGAATGTTATACTAAGTGGAAATTTAATCTTAAAGATAATTTCATTTATGCATAAGTTTAGTTGTTTTATATTGTTTGCAAGTGGACGAACTTCAAAGCATTTATACTATAAATGGAGGAGGATTGTTAGAACATTTATAGTTAAATGTTTCCGTTGAATTTATGTGATGATTATGTTTCGATGTTGTGGTGTGATGAAATATAGTAAGATAAAAGGAAACACGAAGAATGGAGCTAAACTACCACGCAAAGCATGCCACACGAGCACCGTGCGTGCGGCGCGGGCACACCGTGCATGCCACGCAGGCAGCCTGCGTGCAGCGCAAGGTGCTGCGTGTGGCGCAGCTTGTGGCTGCGTGCAGCGAAGTGCTTAGTTGATCCTTTGCTTCTGAATTTCTCTGTGATGATCAGGAAGTATGGTGCGCCCGCACCATACTGACGGGGCACATTGTTTCGTGAAATGATGCATGTCTCTTCGTGTGAAATGGTATATCATTTCAGTCTTTTCTTCTGTAAATCTTCCCTAGTATATATAGGGAATTGTCACATATGGAATGGGGTTAGATTCATTCACATACTTGCCTAAGGAGATTTATTTCTATATTTCTTTCTTTGTTCATTGTAAAACACAACCTTCAAACACATTGTAGTGTATGTAGTTTATCATCAACCAAACTGCATAGTTTCTTCTTCGTATCTTACAAGAATTTACCGTGAACCTTGTTGATCCTAGCGGGTCGGTAAAATTCTTATAGGAAAGCGTACTACTACGTGCTTGGAAGTACCATCCGATTTCCCACAAGATACATATCCATAACACACATTTAACAATTTGAAATTTCACTCATCTTATCAAAATAATACTGACTTTGAATCATTTTGAAATAATCAAGACTTTTAGGAGGACTTTCTCAAAGTACCCCATATTGCTAATTTTTCTATATACTATAAAATTAATACTTTGAATTATACAGATCAACTCCGGCCCGGCCCGGTTTTGGGCGGGCTTGGGCAATTTTTGGGCCCGCGGGCCGGGCCGGGCCCCGCCCGGTCAAAATTTTTTTTTTTGGGCGGGCTTTGGACAAGCAAAAAAACACTTTTTAGCCTAAAATTTGGGCCCGGCCCGTTTAGGCCCGCAAAAGCCCGCTCGGCCCAGGCCCGAAATACCGGGCTTTGGGCACAATTTTTTGGCCCGGATTTGGGCCCGGCCCGGCCCGGCCCGCAAGATGGGCACTTTTTTTTTGGCGCGGCCCGGCCCGAACCCGGCCCGGCCCGGTGTTTGATCAGGTCTACTTTGTTTGGATTATTTTGGGGATATCCTCTTAAATGATGGGATATTTATACTTGGATAATTTTATTATGGAATTATTTTTAATAGATAAAATAAAAATTTGGACTATTGATTTTAAAAACCCATACTTTTAAAGAGCTCGTGCATTAGGCACGGGAACCCAACACTAGTTATTATAAAATCCACAACACTAGTTTATCGGTCGAATTGCCAATCGATATGAAAAAGAGGGGGTATTTGACACATTGGTATAATAAATAGGAACACTTTGACAAATTAGTACTTTCTCAGTTCTCAAATAAGTGAAATACTTCTCTCTTTTATGTGAGAGCTTTTTGAGAAAAAGTGTTTCACTTATTTAAGAACGAGGGAAGTATACAAATAGTTTCGACACTATATTGATCAACATTTTTGCCAAATTTAACTTTTTGTTGCTGCATTTAACTTGAAGAATAAAAACTATTTAAAACCTCATCCACCTTATTTTTCTTCTTTTTCTCCTTTCAAATAACAGAGTAATAATAACAATAATAATTAATAATAAGGGGTTAAAGGTGCAAAAAGAGTGAAAGATGTTTATTATGATGTATGAATATTATATTTGAATTGTTTTATTCAGATATAAAAAAGTTTAATCCGATAAAGATTTAGGATTATACAACGCTCGACTTGTTTTTATATACCAAATTGTCAAAGTACCTCCATTTTTTATACCAATATGTCGTCAGTGACTTTTATTATATCAATTTGGCAAATGCCCAACTTTTTTAATGTCAATTTGGCAGTTTGGCTCTAATGTATTAGTCTTAAAAGAGTTGGCTTGCAGAGTGTGGACCAATGACTATGACTGTGCTTGGCAATCAGTTGTTACTGTTTAGCAATTAAATTGATGATGAACTTCTTTTGGTCGAATGATTGTATTAGATGAAAGTTTTTGGCAATTAACTGGTAGTTAATAGGCTAATAGCTACTTTGTTTATATTGAAAGGAGCTAATAGCTACTTAATTGTATTAAACATCTAATAAGGACATTGAAACAATTTAGGAATGACATGTATTATAAAAGAAACATTTTAAAAACATTTTTAAATAAATGTAAAAATTGTAAATCATATACTTCCTCCGTTCCAATTGCTTGTAAATTTTTCTATTAATGGTTTTCTTTGCTCTTTCTTCCTTTGTTTCAACCTCACTCGTATATGCAAAGTATACTTTTTTCATAAGGGAAAAAATGACATTATAAATCTCAAGATTAGGTTATCTTCCAATATTAATCTTAACTATTAGTTATTTATGATTAATTTCACGTTTATAGGGGTCTTCCCATATTGGTCAAGTAACCAGTAACCGTTCTATCAGATAATTAAATTTTGTTAAAAAAAAAAACTTATATGGACTTGGTCCACACTAAATTTGGTGTAGACCTAATGCTAGTACATATGATTTATTGTTCACTCTCCTCTCTTCCCTTCCCAACCCACCATCATCTAATGTCCAATGCTTTCTTCCACTACCTGGACCAATCCAATGATCCAATTACCTCCATTAACCTATGCTGAATACCATATTAATTAGAGGTTAATCTAGAAAAATTTAGATGTTTAATGAAAAATATAGTGTGTCTAGTCTAGAAAAATCAAGTGATGATGTATCTAGAAATATCTTGTAAAAATCAAAGATATTAGTGTAGATACATAATCGTGTCTCCCCATTTAAGGATCCAATGATGAAACATACCGCGGTATTAGTTGGCGCGACCCAACGGAAGAGCAATCTAAAGAATCAATCCAAAATTGTGTTTTGAAATGATATTCTGGAGCCCAATTAATTGTTCATGATGATTAATTGTATTTTAAGCCCATAAAATGTTTTAAGTCCATTTAAGAGCCCAATTAAATATTTATTATTTTAATAATTATTTTATAAATGTTGTTATTATCTTTAATAAACACTTTGAGCATAAATTAGACTTTCATCCCGTAAAATTCAATCTCCGGATTTTTAGGGGTAAAAATAGCATCTTCAAACCACGCGTAGAATCAAAAACCGAATATGCTGGAATCTGCGCCGGACGTGGCGGCTGCGCTCAGCGCGCCACGTGCGTCCAGCGCATTGGCCAGAACGTGTCAGGCGAGCCAATGAGCGCCTGACATGTGGACTTGTGACTCACACAGAGTCCTGCGTCTGACGCAAGCCCTGTGTGAGACGCAATCTATTTTTCTATCTTTTCAAAAAACGCGTTTACACATGTTCAAACTTGATTGGGCAGACCACGTCAGGCTCGCCAATCTGCGCCTGATGCGTGTCCTTGCGCCTGCCACGTAGGCCTGCGCCTAGTGCAGAGCTTGCATGCAGCGCACGTTTCTTTTTGTCTATAAATACGGGCTGATTTCCCGAATCAAAAACGGCTTTTCATTATTATTCTACGCACACACAAACTTACGAATATTTTTGAAATACACTTCGAATCTCCAAATACTCAAACACTCAAAATACTTCAATCCTTTCAAGTCAATTTCAATTCCTAATCATACTACATTCATGGTTCCACGATTGCTCCCTCTAAAGATCGTTGCGCTCTTCAATCTAAGCCGCATAGGTATAATTCCTGAGGATCCTTGAATAATCAATTATATTTATTACCTTGAAGTTACTAACAATTTATTTCATGATGTAGATCTTAAAGTAATAATCGTTCTACTGTATATTCTAACCCCTTTTCTATACTTTATTCTATATTCATATTATTATTATTCATGCCTTTGTGTATCATATGCTTGCCTTATCATTCTATTCATATTATATGTTTGCCTGATTTATTGCTTTTATCACCCACATGTTATTTTTGCTAAACAAGACCTAAAGAATTATTCTAACATTAATCTAGTGATTAATTTGGACAATTTGTTTGGTTCCCCTGTAAATTGATTGCATAATAACATATAACTAAAAAATAGTCTTTTATGTATTTCTCGAACCAACCTAGACTAATTATTTTTAGGGTGTTTAAATCATTATATGATTATTCTTGGGCATAAAATTTGTAATGAATTGATATTTAGTAGAGGCCAACTTTGGGCGAATGTGGTTCATTATGACTATATTCATACCCTCACCCCGAACTCAATCTTTGGTTCATTTTGACCATCTATCACTATTCACTAGTTGAAAAAAACCTTATATGTCACTTAGTAACGGATTCGGTTTTTACAAAAACCGCATCCGAAAATCATTAAAAAAAGTGGGAGAGAAAGTTGGGCGGAAAATCTGATCCGGTCCTTTAGTGAACCCGATCAGATTTTAGAAACAGCTCCGATTTTCTAATATCTGATCCGGTTCAAAAGACCGGATCAGATTTCCCGTTATTTTTTCTCAAGCAAAAACCCGCGTTTTCCCTCCTTCACCCATTTTCATTACAACACGCAAGGCCCAACACACAAACCCCCCCACCTTTCATCTCTCTCAACGCCGTTTCTCACTCTAACCCTAATCGAACGACGCCCTATCCTCCTCCTCTCTTTCCTCCTCCCTCCTCAAATCTCCACGCCCCATCATCCTCTCTCACTCTGCCATTACTATTCCCACCAACAACCGCCGCTATTACTCCGCCATTACTCGCATCATCCTCTCTCACTCCGCCATTACTCTCTTTGTTTTTCGCGTAAATCGGGTCGTGCTCTCTTCATCTTCGATTTGGTTTTCATTGGGTCGTACTTTCTTCATCTTCGATTTGGTTTTCATTCAGGTCGTGCTTTAATGGTTAGTTTTTTCATTTTTTTATTTACTGTATTATATAATTTCCATTTTTGCTTGAGTTTGGTTATATTTTGTTATAAGTTATGTGTTAGTTAATTTTTCTCCCCTCTCTTATGTTTTTTTTTTGTTATTTTTTGTTTCGTTATTTATGTTATAAGTTTGGTTATTTGTTATTTTTCCTTGAGTTTGATAATTTTGGTTTCGTTATTTATTAAAAGTTTCGTATTATAAGTTATGTGACGTGTAAAACTTGTTTTTTAGTTTGATCGCCTTTGTGTAGAAATATGGATAGAGCATGTGAAATTGTTGAGGTTTGTTCTTGATTTACTCAAATAATTTTTGATGGGTATTTTAAATTTAAGATAATTAGATGGGTTTTTTATGCTTTGGTTTTATTTAGGTCTACATTGACAAATGTTTACGTTAATTGATTTTATTGTTCAATGTTGCATCCTTTAAATCCCAATTCAAAGAAATTAAGGAGTTTATTTTGATGCGGTTTGTCAAATGTGGTAGGAACTTTGTATATATATGTTAAAATGTCCAATAGTTGGGAGTATCCATTCGGGAATTAAGGGTTGTTTGGGGTGTGGCGCAGAGTTGTCTGAAAATGAGGAATGACCATTGTTCCCATTTAAATTAGGAAAATTTTATGCTCTTATAGTTGCAATAATATCTTAGTATATATTGGATGACAAAGTGTAAAGTCTTTCCCTTGCGTTTGATCATTGATGAGGTTTTATGTAATTTTTTGGTTATAATACTCTATTGTGTTTTAATTACGTTTGTACGATAGGCTAGTCGGAAATATGTGGACAAATTAGGACATGGACAAGTTCTCATTGGGTGCGTAATTTTTTCTAAAGGAAAAACCCGATTCACAAGACCCTCAAATTAGATGAAGCGAGATAGAATGCTTTGGATATGGGATTCGAGCCTCAAATTCGCAAGATTGTCCAGACGAGATGGATAGCCTCCACCATGTTCAAGGCGACGATGCTAATTAGTGCCACATCTACTGAGATATAGGTTATTTCTTTTAACTGTCTGTTGCAACCTCTTTTTTGTTTCATAATGTGTTGCAAAGACTGTCGTTATTATACGTAAGGGTGTTTATATTATGTTTATTGGCTTTCTAAGTCTCAAGTCTACATTAAAACAAATACGATCAACTGGATAGTTTTATGATGCAATTGGTTTAGTCTAGAAACTAAATATTGATTTCTCATGGCATCATTGCGGTTACCAATTTCAAATTTTTTTGGTGGGGGTGGGCGGGGTGGTTTCCTAAGGTCTAAAACTCGGCATTAAATAATAAGTTTGAAAGCATCTAGAGCATATATTTTTGTTTTTGTCTTGAGAAGCCTAAGTATGGAAATAATTGGAAGAATTGATTTAGCTCCGTAACTTGATTCTCGCTTTTCCCATAATTATCTCCGCTTTCCAAATCAATTTCCAAGCATTATTAATCGACTATATCTACCAAGGAGCAACTCCTCAAAGTTCCCGATCCAACAAAGATCACTCCTCTTCAATTTTGATTCTTCATTATCTTTCATAAGATTTGGGGTTTTCCATTTCGAAAAAAATGAAAAAATATAAAAATTTGAGGCCCTGCTTTCATATAAACACATGTATCAGTTTTAATTTGCTTGTTTCTACACTTTGTGTTAGTTTATGTAAATGTTGCACACATTTTCATTCGGGCAAAAGCTCTCATTGCAAAGCTGACTGAGGAGAAAAATGCTGTAATTGGTCAAAATAACAAACTCAGACAAGAACTGGTGAGTGCTTGAGATGAACTTGCTTCACTCCGCAACAAGTAACAAGCAGCTACCAAGGCAAATATGGAAGGAAGGTTGAGTGGGTTTAGTATTTCGGCAAAAGATGGATACAAAATACTGAGTATTCGAGAGACTCAGCTCCTCTCCAACAAGAGACAACTTTTCATATAATTTCTAGACAATCTTTTCTCTCTCCTCTCTCCCCCTTTTATTCTTACATTCCACTACTACCCATGTAACCAACTCGGAAATTTCATCATTGTTCTCTAACAGAAATCAGCATCTTTTCTTCTCACATGTTGTTGCCTTGCTCTCCTTTCTTTTTATGCCTTGAGTATGTGAGTATGACAGGTGGCCTTTCTTGGTTCGTTACAATACCCTGCCGCCAAAGACTCACCTTGTCCTCAAGGTGGAAGGATGGAAAACGTGCGTTCGACGGGTAAAGCATCCTCCCGGGTGGCCTCGAATGGTGAGAGAGATTGCCACTTCACTAACACCTCAATTCGAGAGTCATTGCCTTCCCGAACACAAATAATATCAAGAACTTCTTCGGGCTCGGCTACAAGTTCCAAGTCTACGATCAACCGAGGTGGAATTTGTTCCCCCACTGGTATGTCACCAATGGCTTTCTTGAGTTGGGAAACGTGGAATACCGGGTGGACCTTACTAGTGGCCGGTAATTGCAATTTGTAGGCAACTGCCCCAATCCGCTCTTTTATGGGAAATGGTCCATAAAACCTGGGAGCCAGCTTCTCAAAGGTGCGCTTAGCCAACGAGCGTTGGCGATATGGTTGTAACTTCAAGTACACCTTCTCTCCCACTGCAAACTCCATATTCCGCCGCTTAGAATCTGCAAAAACTTTCATCTTATGCTGAGCTCTCAGTAAATACAAGTGCAAATCATCTAAAATGTTGTCGCGGTCTAGCAACATTTCTTCCAGAGAATCAACAGGGGTGTGACCCTTCCCCAAACGCAGCAACTGTGGTGGGTCTCGGCCGTACAAGACCTTAAAGGGAGTCATCTTGGTGGACATGTGGGGGAAGTATTGTAAGAAAACTCAGCCCAAGGGAGCCATTTGGCCCAAAGTCTCGGATGTCCAGCAGCAAAGCATCGCAAATATGTCTCTAGTCCCTTATTTTCAATCTCCGTTTGGCCATTCGTTTGTGGATGATACGTCGTACTTCTCTTGAGAGCTGTACCTTGCAATCTGAACAATTCCCGCCAAAAATTGCTCAAAAAAATTATGTCCCTATCAGAGATAATTGATGCGGGAAAACCATGTAAACGCACAACTTCCTTCACAAAGGTTTTCGCTACTGTCATCGCGTTAAAGGGATGACGTAATCCAATAAAATGGGCATATTTGGACAAGCGGTCCACCACCACCAAAATAGAATCTACCCCCTTTGATAAAGGTAATCCTTCGATGAAATCCATCGAAATATCCTCCCATACCAAGGTTGGTAATGGAAGTGGTTGTAAAAGTCCGGCAGGTGTTTGTTGAGAATACTTGTTACGTTGACGGACTCCACGATGTTTCACATACTCGGCCACATCCCGACGCATCCCATTCCAGTACCACTCCGCCCCCATTCTCAAGTAAGTTTTCAGATCACCCTGGTGACCACCAACTGGGGAATCATGGTACTCCCGTAGCAAGAGCGGAATGAATGAAGAGTTTTTGGGAATGACATAACGGCCTTTGTACAGCAGCTTATTATCAACAAGTGAGAAGGCACAGTGAGGTGTAGTAGTAGTACGTGAACGCAGCTCTTCCTTAATATTCTGCAGCAGCACATCATTTGCAATTTCAGTCTCCAAGTCTGCCCAATTTATCCCCAGTGCAGTAAGTAGAGCGCCCAATTCTAGTTCCCCAACCTCTTTCCTTGATAATGCGTCGCTCTCACGGGTTGGGCCGCGCGGTTTGAATTGTATTTCGAAATCAAACCCAATAAGTTTGCTCACCCATTTTTGAAAATCAGCTCCCAATTCACGTTGTTGAGTGATGAAGCGGAGACTTTGTTGGTCCGTCCGGATTTTGAAATGGCGCCCCAACAGGTAGTGTTTCCACCGTTGCACTGCCAAACATATTGCCATGAGCTCTTTTTCGTAGATTGATTTATGCTGTGAATGAGGCCCTCGCAACCAACTAAAGAATGCTCTGGGTCGACCCCCTTGCATCAGCACAGCTCCTACCCCATACCCAGAGGCATCCGTCTCCACCACAAAAGGTTGAGTAAAATCGGGCATGGCTAGGACGGGAGGGTTGGTCATGGCATCCTTCAAGCGCCGAAACGCCTCTGTAGCCCGAGCAGACCATGAAAAACAATCTTTCTTCAATTGCTCCGTGAGGGGTTGTACGTTTTGTGCATAATTAGCGATGAATTTTCTATAATACCCAGTGAGTCCAAGGAACCCTCGAAGTTCCCTAATGGTCTTTGGCTCCACCCACTCTAACATAGCTCGAATTTTCTCCATATCAACCGATACCCCCTGGCGGAAAATAACATGGCCCAAGTAAGCTACCTTGGGCTTCCCGAACTGCCGAAAAATGTCATTCATTAGAGATTGAAACGTTGCCGGAGCGTTGGTTAAGCCAAACGGCATCACCAAAAATTCATAGTGTCCTTCGTGTGTTCGGAAGGCGCTTTTGTGAGTATCCTCCGGCCTAACCCGAATTTGGTGGTACCACCGCCTTCAAATCCAACTTAGAAAAACAAGTAGACCCATGCAACTCATCCAAAAGCTCATCGATCACCTAGTATCGATACTTGTCGGTAACCGTCTCATTATTTAATGCTCTGTAATCCACACAAAAACGCCATGACCCATCCTTTTTTTGACAAGTAACACTGGGCTTGAGAATGGGCTAGTGGAGGGAATGATAATCTTGGCCGCCAACATCTCGCGTATCAAGCGCTCAATTTCATTTTTTTGGAAGTGTGGGTACCGATAAGGTCGTACACTAACTGGATTGCTTCCCTCTCGCATAATGATGGCATGTTCATGCCCCCCGTTGTGGTGGCACCTGGCCGGTGGTGCGAAACGGCCCCAAACTCGGTCAATAACTCACCCAAAAATTCTGGTACCTCCCCTCTAACTTCCTCCTCTACTCCCCTGGTCGAACCTTCCACCTGGTTGAACTCCAACCAGAGGCCACCTCCCTCTTTCCTTAATGTACGAAACATAGCTTGTAAGGAAACTTTGGAGCGAGCCAACGACGGATCCCCGACCAAAGTAACCGACACCCCATCTAACTCAATTTGCATCACTTGTGTTTTCCAATTTGTCACCACTTGTACCAAGCTTTTCCAACCACTTGGATCCCAAGTATAATGTCCGAATTGCCCAATTCGAGGGGTAAAAAATCCTCCGTAACCACAATTCCACCCTCTAATTCCACTTTCACCTGTTTACAAATCCCTGTGCCTCGAATAGCCTCCCCATTACCTAAGGAAGCGCCAAACCCACCAGACCCCCAAACCTCAATACCCAATTTTTCAACAGTAAGCAAGGAAATAAAGTTGTGGGTTGCGCCCGGGTCAATCATGACCACCACAGCACAGTCCCTAATTTTTCCGGTCAATTTCATTGTACGAGGACTCGATAATCCAATCACAGAATTTAGGGATACCTCAGTTGGCATCCCATCGGTGGGCGAAGTGGGTGGCTCGCTTGCCGAAATCCAGTGACGCGGCATCTTCATCGTCGTCAACCAAAACAACGTTCATCTCTTTTCCTCGGCACCGGTGACCCAGTGACCATTTGTCGTCACATCTGTAGCAAAGCCCTTTTGCTTTCTTATCCTGCCATTCTTTTTCAGTATGTCGTTTAATTCCTCCAAAGAGTTTAGAAGAATTACTACTGGACTTAGGACTGGAAATATATGACCCGAATTTTTGTTGACTGGTGCCTCCTTTTTTTAACCCAACCACCCTGTTCTTTTCCTCGATCCGGCCCGCCATCTCTATGGCCTGCTCCAGGTTCAGTGGGTTTAATAAACGG